>JABFPN010001461.1:0-29076 GCA_022817305.1 Leptoteleia sp. ZL-2020 | reverse complement strand
TGGACACAAAAGCCGGGCCAGTTGGAGTGGCGAGCCCTCCCGGGGGGGGGGGGGGGTTCGGACCGGGCAGTTACGCCCGGGTTACGCCCTGCGCGACATTACGTATCGGTTAATACGCACCCGTCGACAAATAGCCCCGGCCTTTATTAGCCGATCACGTGCGTCGCCCCCGTCCGGGCCCCATGCCGTGGTACAATATTTTCCTAAACTTCACCGAGATACAAAAATATGGTCCGCGTTGGGGATGCGCTGCGAAACGAATTTGGGGTAGTCGACGTTTGTCCACCACCCTTGGCGTAGGAAAGATTCATTGCTCTTTAAATGCAATGTAAAGCGAGCAGTTTTGTTCAGCTCGGGACGAAGGGACGGAAGCGATGATTTCTGAAAAATTATGCTTTTTCGAAGAAGTGGGGAGTGATCCAAGTGAAAGAAGTTGGGTACTAGTCCGGTTCTAGTTATGTACTGGTCCGGAACCAGTTCGGATCTAGTTAGGTACTGGTCCTGAACCAGTTCGAATATAGTTAGGTACTGGTCCTGAACCAGTTCGAATATAGTTAGGTACTGGTCCTGAACCAGTTCGGATCTAGTTAAGTACCACTCCGAATCCAATCGAGAACAGTTAGGGTCTAGTTAGACACTAGTCCGTATCTACTCGAGAACTAATCTAAATTTAGTACGGAACTAGTCCAAATTTAGTAAGAAACTAGTACGAAACTTGATTTAAATGTGTCCTCTTTAATTATTTCGCCTAAAAAAATCCAGAATATTGTCTATACCCTCAATCCCGATTTCTTTCCATACAAAGACCCTAGATTTTAACACAAATTATGTTGTTGCGAATAAGATTAGGAATATTTCAGTCTTTTATATGTAAAATAACGACCTAGATAGCTAAACGGATCAGCTATTCAATCAGTGGTTCGCATGGCTTAAATCAATAATGCATTGTAACTACGTTCCAGCATTAAATAGTGCTAATTTTGAAATCTATTAACATCAGAAATTTCTCAATAGTGGAATAATGATAATCACTTGCTTAAGCCAATAATTCTCACGGCGACTAAATCAACATGTAAAAATTACACGTTAAGACGATTCAATGAGGAAAAAGACGACCGAATATTTGAAACGCAAAACGATTGAAATAATAAACTCGCGTCTTTGAGCGTGATAAATATTTTGTATCGCAATTCAGTTCATTTTTTTAGTTGAACTGAAAATACAAAAATATCTCCTTCTCCGCTAATTACTGACCGATATACCGAACGAGACGGATCTTCAGGAGCGACCTCTAGGACCGTTAAAAAAATGGCGAAAAAGGGAAATTCGACGCGAAAGAAAGGCATCGCTAAATAAAATCGAAGCTGCATCTGAGTGGAACGCTCGTTACTCGGGATGCATAATACATTTCCGGATTCGAAACATTTGAATGTCATTAACTGCAAGAACTTAATGGCTATAAAAAAAAGCGGGCGTGCGTATTGTGCGATAATGGCCCGTTTTATAGATAACCGAATAACTAAAGCGTGAATTTTGCAAGATGAAGATATTCGCGCAGACCATCAACTTTTTCTTATAATCAATCTTATTGATTACTTTACAACTTCGTCGTTTTATTTCCATTCCAGATTTTCATAAGTTTGCTTCTGCACTTTTACGTGATTGAATAAACAACTTTTAAATAGTTTTCCTTGTTTGTTGGAGAAAAATATACCTGGATTAAAAAAAAAAAGCAAAAAAGTATACCTAAATTAAATGTTAATAGAAAAAGTTCTCTTAATTGATTATTTTGACAGTGAAACGATTTTTTTTTTTCATTTTTAATAGATTTAATTAGAAAGTTATATTTAAAAAAGTTTACTGCCCTTGTGGGAAAAAATGCAGAGATATGCAGAAAAATGTTGAAAAAGAAAAAAAAAGAAAATTGTTGTTAAAAAAATCTAGCTGGGATCCTACATAGGACTTTGGTTCCGGAAATTTAGGTGGTTATAGGATTATGCCTAGTTTCCTTGTTAGGGTTCTAGGTAGAAAACTAGTTCATCTCTGATCCTAAATTCCGACCTAGGACCTCAGCTAGAAAACTAGACAAGATCTAATAACTACCTAGGAACCCACTTAGAAACCTAGTTAGGAACCTATTTAGGAACCTATCTAGGAACCTATCTAGGAACCTACCTAGGATCCTACCTAGGATCCTACCTAGGATCCTACCTAGGAACCTGCTTAGGGACCTACCTAAGAAACCTTTATAAACATATAAACTATACGGATCTACTATTTAACCTGGCAAAAAAACCTTATTAGAGGTATTGAAGCCCGAAGAAGTCAAATCTTGACAAATTTATCCAAACAACAGTCACCACAACTACTTAATTAATTATTTAACAATAATTTTCTAGAAAATGAAAATGATTAATAAATCTCCTAACATTATACGATGTAATATGAAGTTAGCAATATATCTGTAACAATTTATTGGTGTTACGTCCAAGTTCTCGAACTTTCGACTCCGCATTACAGTTCAATTAGGACAATCGTCAGGCTTTCCTTTTATTTTGATCCTCGTTTAGCAAATATTCGCGATCCGGAACGTCTGCGATTAAATTTGGGATTGGAGCGTCCCGTGGGTTGCCAAATTTTGTTACTGCGTATACGTCTCGACGTGTAAGTGCGAGAGAGACGGCGATAGGAACTTTGCTAATAAATCGAGCGAGGGCCAATTCATTCGCGCCGTACATTTCCTCTTTATTAGTCGTTTTGGTCAAGCCTTCCGGACCCGACGAGAGAATGAGAGGGGGAGAGTGATAGAAAGAAAGAGAGAGAGTGACGAGATTAGCTCGGCGAGGCAGTCGCTCGCATTTTTCTCGCCATCTCGCTCCATCTTGCGGGTACATCCGACTACTGTTTCATTCCTCAAAAGCGAGCCAAAAAAAGTCAATCAAAAAAAAAACCGTTTAATCTCTTCCTTTCGGGAACAGAGTAAAGAGCGACCAAAATTTTCCCGCGGCATCAAAGTTTCGCAGTTCTATTCGCGTCCTCGTCGCGTTACGATTTTCGACTAATTCCCCAGGTAAGACAGGTGTCAGTCCGACGTCGCGTCATATCTTTGCGATTCTCAAACGGAAATCAAGTTCCCTCTTCCCTCCTTACATTTTTACTTTCCTATATTCGTACTGTTTCTACTTTACTAATCTGATTTTCATATCACATTTTGTACCTCTTACAAATATAAAAATCCGAAAAATGTTGGAAGTGACAATTTATATAAATCATTTTGTTAAATTATTAATTTAAATTTAAATTTTCTTTGTTATATGCAGAAGACTTTCAAGATGTACCAAAAATATTCTTTCCTATTAAGGATTTGTAAAAAGTATGAAGTAAACTACTAAATTTCTATTTAAGTTAGATATATTGTTTGGTCATTATTGGGATAAGTTGAAATTATAATTATCATGGGCAGACAAATTTATGTGAGACAATTTTATGAAAAATAACCTAGCCAGATCATTGAATTACAACACTGTTTAGCTGAATCAACCATAAAAACTTATCTAACCGTCAACACACAGAAGTTAGAGCAGTTTTTGTTGACAAATTGAGGTTATGTTCAGTCCCCATAACACAAGTTTATGGTTGAATCAGCCATACAGTTTATCCAACCTTTAAATATTCATTATATATGATTTAATATGTATCTCCTTCTGCAAATAACATAAATTCTTACTAAATTAGTTAAAAATTGCTAAATAAACTCATTTATCCACCAAACCAAATACTTTTTCCCCTGTATCCCTGCAAACTATTCGAAACTTTAGTCCATTAATTATCAAAAAGAAAAGGGACATAAAAATAACTGGGTATTGAATGTATTTTTTTCCAACGGGCCACTTTTTCTCATCATATAAATTGAATAAGAGCCATAAATAGGGGGCGCTGTTTGGAGCCGCGTCCGAATGTGTCGCGTATCTTAGCAGGAATAGTCCCGGGGGAGCGGTTCGTCGGTAAATATTTGAAGGAACACGTCGCGTTATGCGACGCGGTTTTCGGGCCTCCCTAATCCGCTGGGGCTTTGTAATTTATTCAAAGCGCGCGCGCGCGGGCGGGCGAGCCGTCGAAGGGGCAGGGGGCGCTATGAGTCACGCGAATTATTGGACGCGTCGATGCTTATTCCGACGTTTTATGGACCGCGTGTCAATAATTCAGTCGGCGGAATCATCCTTTTTAGCGGCGCGCGGTCGTTCTTCCGATGACGCACACGCCTTGCTGAAATATTGCCCAATAAATACGGTTACGCAGCGCCATCTGCATAATGGTCGGGTTAATAAAATGCATTAGACAGACGTAATGACATGTTTCGTGCACTCGAAAATGCCGCGCCGGAATTTTAAGCACGTCGCAATTCACGCGCACGCAATCCACGTCGGTTTTCAATTAGAATGACACTTTAATAATTTTAGATGAGGTTATGTCCTTTGCGATTAATTTTGAAAAAAATTTGTCACGCCCTCTGTTTTTTTTTCCCCTTGAACTATTGATGTTCATCGAATAGGATTTATTTATAAGAAATAATTTGTAAATCAATCGTAGATGGATTGGATTGTTTAACTTTTTTTTTAATTTCGATATCAATGTCTGATATATGATCGTATATGGATATATATATTTTTTCTTAATATGTATATGAATGTATATGTTTTTTCTTAATATATATATATGGCCATATATGCTTTTTCTTAATCCATGAATGGCCATGTGTTCTTTCTTAATTCATATATGGATATTTTTGACCGATATATGACCATATATATGACAATAATTGATACAATATTCTAGCCATATATGCTTTTAATAATTTCATTATATTGAAATCAATTACTACCATATATCAACCATATATCAACCACATGTGACCATATATGAATTAATAAATAATATATATGTCGATATATAACCATATATATATTGAGAATAAACATATATCCATATATATGAATTGAAGATAGTACTGAAAAATGAAAAGTTTTCAAAAAGCAAAATGTAAACAAACTTTGTTTTTGTTTTCTGTTTACATCCAATTTCATGTCCTTTGGATGTAAATAAATAATATTATTGTTTTTATTATTTTTAATTTAACCTTCCAAATATATATAAACGTTGTTGAAAGAAAAATAAAAAAACAATAGCAAATATTGTCATTGTTTTTATATTGTTAATTTTCCCCGTTGACTTTAAATGTATTACAAAGTGCAGTTTGATTTAGTTTAGTGCTCTTTTTTTAAGGTTTTCATTTTGACGGAAGATTTCTTGATACTGCACAAACGCGTTCAAGTCGCTACCCTACTCATGCAACATTCCACAATTTCTAGCTGCAATTTTGCGGGCGCCTTTTTGTTCCGCAAAACAGTTCTTACATTTTCGCAATGTAAAAAGCCCCGAATTATCCCGACAGCGTCCTAAATCACCGCACAAATTTCTGCCGGGAAAATAATTAATCTTCATCTTGCCGTGATAAATAATAAACATTACATTTCGCGTTCTTCCGTCGACCAATTTAACAAGTCAACTTGATCCAATTTTTACTACCAGTTGCGACGATTCAAATGGTCTTGTTTTTTAATTGATCGATGTCATTATATATTAGTTATGACGATTCAGATAAAGATATCAGATAAAGATATCAGATAAAAATATCAGATAAAGATATTAGATAAAAATATCAGACAAAGATAGATAAAAATATCAGATAAAGATAGATAAAAATATCAGATAATGATATTAGATAAAAATGTTAGATAAAAATGTCAGATAAAAATATCAGATAAAAATATCAGATAAAAATATCAGATAAAGAAATGAGATTTAAAAAAGGATGCCTGGAAAGGGCCCGGAAATAAATTTTGGATCAAGAACAATATTTAAATTATACCTGAATAGACTGTAATATGAAAAACAGCTAGAAATCAGTTGGGTTGCCCGGTACTTCGCTAGATGTCGCTACGATAACAGGTTACCCGCAAGTGCAGTGTCTCATTAAACCAATATAAGCTTTTTTTCCTAAAATTTTTCAAATAATATCAAAACAAATATTTTTCTCGCGTAAAATGAAAAAAAAAAGATAAAAATAAATTAAATATATAAATTATAAATAAATAGATATAAAATTAATTTGTATATATTTCTTAAAGCTCACCGCGCGCATCGTTCTTTAAGACAGTCCGGCCAAATTACAATATTCGTTCTGTTTTTGTTTCCGGATACGCCCGAACACTTTGGCCCGCGTAAGAGCGAGGCAAGAGGGGGGCCAATATGTTGCCGTTATTGCGCAACTTGAGCGTTCAATGAAAATTCCGAACGCGTGTTTTGTTTCCCGTTTCGAATGCCCGATTGCGCTCGGGAGGAGATTATTGCCCGTGAGCCGACGTGAGAAGGGAATTTGTTGAGTTAATAGCGTCGAAAAGTTAATGCATTATTATTGCATTTTATTTTCATCGATTCGCGGCGGACCCGGTCCCCGCCCGCGCCAAGCATCCTTTCAATCAACTCTCAAACCGTCTTGATTAACTTTCCCCACCCCTTATCCCGTTCTCCTTTTTAATTAATTAAAAACTTTTCATTGCAATTTAATTACTCGCAATTTTCATTAAAAATTTATTAACGGCTCAATTCCGGTTGGCAATTATTGTTCCTTTTATATACTTATTTATTTTTATTCACTTTTTTTTTTTTTTAAATTGATAGGAATAAAATTGTTAATGCAAAATTAATGAGATATAATAATGTTGAGAATAAAAATATAAGAAACTATTGGAATTTGACTTATGGAACGTGGTAGTTGCTTGGTTCTCATATACATTCCACGCAACAGACCTCTTGCGAGTAGCCTAATCGCCGCAACGCCACCTACTGGAGCGCCGGAATGCTAACTGGCTGATTCAGCTAAATCCCGCCATTTCATTAACTTCCGAAAACGTTAACATTATTACCGAACATTTAACTATATTATTCAATAATTACCATCATTTAATATCGCGCATAAATGGGCAAAAAGCTTGAACTTGACGAATGTGTCAATGTAAACGGAAAAGCGGGACATTTGAATTAATTATATTCGCGGAATTAAAGACAACATTATACCCGGTTAATTTTAATTTAATTTCGTTGGATGAATATGCGGAAGGTAAATTATGATTAATTTCGAGTGCGCGAAATATTATGCCCGCTCTAATTCCTTTTTTTTCCTTTTTCTTTCTTTTTTTAATTTTTTGATTTCCCAAACATACGCAAGCAAACGATAATTGAATAATTAAATTACATTCCTCGCATTAAATTTAACATTGATGTTCATTATTTAATCAAAAAGTCAACGAAAAATAGTTGATTAATTCTTTTAATAAAATTAAAACGATAAAATCCGGGAGAGGCGCGCTAATTAAACCGAGCCCGGGGTGGGGGGTGGGGGGGACTTTTTCGCGAAAGATAAATAATGTTTATTTTCCGAATGGCGAGCATTAATCGCCGCGCAAACTATCGATCGTAAAAGACTCCATAATAGGATGTGCCATAACTAATTATGCTAACGACTTGCAAGTGAATAATTAATGTCGTTCTGTCGGAAATCGATATATCAATGAGAGAACTTATCTTTATATAATCGTAATCCGTCAAAGTAACGAAATTTTTGTTCGGCAAATGCGATTACGTTGCCGAGCTGGGAAATTAATTCGGAATCCGACCGCGGGAAAAAAAATTATAATCCCTTTTTTTACCCCCCCCCCCCCCATTTGTTGAACATTCAAATTTTCGCGCTCGCCAAAATGCCGTTGATTCGAGGAATTCGATCTTCGGAAAAAATTTCGACGCGCGAAATTTTGCTACGTTAATTGGAATGAGGTATTTTTTTTAAACTGACGTGGAAATTCATCGGGTCGTATATTTTTTTTAAATTCTAATTCGTTGAATGGCAATGACTGAATCCCGGTAAGAGGTGAATTCGAGGAAAAATGTGTAGGTGGCGCTGATGAGATAGGTTTCTCACAAGAAGAGTGTCTGATGGAATGTATATGGGAGCGCGTTTTACACTGAGTAAAAAGGAATAGAAATTACTATATTTTATGTCAATTTTGGGATATATTGGAAAAAGAACCTTAGTAAAAATGAAACATATGGTCCATATATGTTTTAATAATATATGGAACTGAAAAATGAAACGTTTTTAATATTGTCTGTATACAAAAGTAATGTTTGTAAATATTTGGAAGGTCAAATTAAAGGAACAAAACAAATAATATTGTTTTTTTACATCCAAAGGTCATAATAATAGATATAAATATGAAACAAAAACAAAGCCTGCTTATGGTATTGAAAAACGGAACGTTTTCGAAAAACAAAATGTAAACAAACTTTGTTTTACATTTTGTTAGACTTTTATTTTGTTTTTGTTTCTTTAATTTGACCTTGCAAATATTTACAAACATTGCATTTTTATATGCTCACCTTTAAAAATGTTTCATATTTCAGTCCTGTTAACAATTATTTCTAAATGTTCTCCAGATCACTTTTAAATAAACATCCAAACGTCCTTCCCAAATTATTTCTAGATAATATCAAGATAAATCTTTTTTTCCACCGGAAATTTCAGAAAATATATTGATACAAACAAATTTTCTCCTTCATTCATCACTTTTACTTTACTTTCCACCAACATTGATAAGAAAAACATTCTCTTTTTGGATTTTCCTTGCAAAGCTATTTAAATCCGAACGTAATGCATGGAAGCGTTAAAAAAAACAAGGACCGTAAGAAAGCTGCAGCTCGAGTGTGAAAAGCAGATCAGTTTCGGTTTCAATTTAACAATGAAACGCGAGTTTTCGCTGAAACTGAAATCCAAACAATATTCCGCATTGTAAAAGAGGATAATAATTCGACAATGGGTAGTTTTACGTTCGCATTTTTTTTTACCCCCGCCGTTATTTGACCGTTACAAAATCAAATTTAAAAGTTCAATTTTCGTTCCACTTCGAGGCCCTATCATCAAGTTATTGACACGATAAAGTGGATTTGCCTAGCCTGTAACAATTTTTATGCCGATAAACGGTAAAAGGGAACAATTTTTTATGGTCATTATTTTATTCCGCGAATTTCAATCAATAGCAAACAATATTTATTCATGAACTGCGTGATATTTTATTTAAACAATCTATTTGATGAATACGCGGAGGGCAATTTTCCTGTTTTTTTTTTATTCGTTCAGTTAACTTTTATTATTCAGCGCATCAAACAATTTTGCTGATTGTACAAAAAAAAAAGAAAAAAAAAAAAAAGAAATAACTATTCAGTGTTACTAAATTGTCTACAAAATTTATTTATTGAATTAACTTCCGTCTCCTTTTTTTAACTAAATAACAAACGAAAAGTAGATTATTTAATTATTTTTAATATTTTTAGATTGTTGTGTAATTAATGTAAATGAAGCGCTACATTTTTATTGTCCAAATCAAATATTTTTTATTTGTTAAACCGTGACTGTATGTGGCCGTATATTCTTAAATATATGGATTTTTCTTAAACTTTTATATTTTATCAGGGGTATTTTATCTGAATTTGAGACATTTAAGGTAGAAATTTATATATGCCCCATATATGTCTCATATCTGTTCCATGTATGTTCCATATATGCCTTATATATTCCCCATATTTGTTCCATATATATCTCGAATCTGTTTCGTATCTGTTCCATGTGTGTTCCATATGTTCCATATCTGTTCCATATCTGTTCCATGTATGTTCCATGTATGTTTCATGTATGCCTTATATATTCCCCATATCTATTCCAAATATGTTTCGTATCTGTTTCATATCTGTTCCATATCTGTTCCATATCTGTTTCATATCTGTTTCATATCTGTTCCATATATGTTTCATATCTGTTTCATATCTGTTTCATATCTGTTCCATATTTGTTCCATACATGTTTCATACATGTTCCATGTGTGTCCCACTTATGTTACATATCTCTTCCATGTATGCCCCATATATGTTTTATATCTTTTCATATGTGCCCATGTATGTTCCATATATGTTTCATGTATGCCACATACATATTCTATATTTTTTCCGTATATGCCCCATCTATTCTGCATACATATTCCTTGTATGCTCCATGTATACACCATAAATGTTCTTTACATATCGTATATATATTTCGCAATATCTAAATTCCACAGAAATTATAGTTAACCTCAGAGGTTCAAAGGGCACACAGAGCTTTTTTTTCAAATTCCGAAATCTGCATACGTGGTACATATACAGAAGTACAGTGGAAAGCATTTAGTGCAAGCAATTATTAACATCAAAGTAGATTGTCATCGTTACGGAGATGTTATTAAGCCCATCCAAAATGTACCTTACACACGGGGCGCTACCAAGGTATATTAATTCTGACGTTCTCAAGTGTACAGCGGCGATATCACGAGATGCTTTAAGGGATGCGCGCAAGACGGCGATAGCGGGCGCAGTATATCAGAGGGCGATAGCCGCAATCCCCTTGTGCTTATGGCCGTTTACCATTCCGACAACCTGTAAGCGTTACGCTGGCCAACGAGCTTACTAATACACAATGCCAGTTCGATTTTCAGATTCGATCGAGTCGCCCACAGTCCCGCTTACAAAGTGTCACTCAAACGGAAAAGGTAATAAACGAGACCTTCGCCAATGGCGAGAGGAATATTCCAAAATGTCCCGGAAATATTTCGCTGGAGTATTCCGACACGTCAGAATCTGGAAATATTAATGGCCGACTTTTGGGATATTAAATATTGTGTCTAATATTGCTAGAATATTTCTCTGGTGTAATCGGAATATTTTTTGGTATATATTAAGAATATTCTTATTTCTTATTGAATTGTTGGAATATTAAATTATATTTCTGGTATCGTGAGAATATTTATTTGCTATATTCAGAATATTAATATAATATACTGGGAATATTATTTGCTATTGAATATTTAGAATTTAAATATTATTTCTGAAATAGAATATTTTTATTTAATTGTTGGAATATTAAATTATATTTCTGGTACCGTTAGAATATTTATTTGATATTTTCAGATTATTAATATAATATACTGGGAATATTATTTGCCTTTGAATTTTTGGCATTTTAAAAATTATTTCAGAAATAGTAAGAATATATTTTTGGAATATACCTAGAATATTCTTATTTAATTGTTGGAATATTAAATTATATTGCTGGTATCGTTAGAATATTTATTTGCTATGTTCAGAATATTAATGTTCAGAATATTAATGTAATATACTGGGAATATTTATTGCTATTGAATTTTTGAAATTTTAAAAATTATATCTGAAATAGTCAGAATATATTTCTGGTACATTCAGAATAACTTATAAAATATACCAAAAATATTCTATTCTATTATTTGGACTTTTATTTAGAGGCTTTGAAAGTTTCCAAAATTAGCAGTTTTTCAAAATTTTAATCTAAATGCAGCCAAGTACCTTTTACTATTAAAAATTGTCATTTTTGTCTTTTGCTTTTTTTTATAATTGGGTTATTATTAATAGCAATGATTACTTGTAATTTTCACGCAAACGTCAATTTAATTACATGAGTAAATGTTCAAATGGTCACAGGTTTATGAAACTTCTTCCGGGTCATCAAATGTCGCTTATATCGAAGTGCGGTTTAGAATTGGTTATTACACTATAACCTTACTCGAACCATATTTTATCTTTACGAAAGCGACGTTTGATGATATAGTTGAAGTTTCACGAACCAATATTCCTCTGCAATTTTAAAACATAATTACAGAACCACAAGTGGACAACTATTTTAATTTAATATGTAATAATAAAAAAAAGAAAAATTTAATGAAAAATAGAGTTTATATAAAAACAATAGTAGACAAATAATTAACGTAAATGTATATAAAAGTGTTTTGATTAATAATTTAATAATGTTCACATAGATACCACATATATACCAGATATATGTTCGCACATATACCACATATATACCAGATATATGTTCGCACATATACCACATATATACCACATATATGTTCGCATATACACCAGGTATATGTTCGCACATATACCACATATATAATCACATATATACCACATATATGTTCACATATATACCACATATATATGGGACATTTATGGTACAAATATGTGCCACATATATATTGATTTTTAAATAGGGTATCTTTAATGTAAAAGCAGGACGTCCTTTATTGATTATTAAAGTTAAAAAGCATTGGCTGCATCGTTAATAAAAAGTGAAGTAATAAAAAAATGAGGAGCTGCATTTTATTGAAATGGCCATTAATTTGAATCTGAAACGTGATGAAGGCAAATCGAAAAATGGCAAAATGTCAAAGAAAGCGGTCGAAGTCACGTTTGCGGATGCTTAAACCAAAAGGGGGTTAAAAAAAGGGCGAACAAGACGACACGCAAATGTGCTGCCGCGTATGAGATTACATTTTACATTAACGGATAAAAGCTCGCTTCCAATTTGTCGCAGCGCACTCGTGCTGATTATGCGAGCGAGCGTTTTTTTCTCTCTCCCCTCCCTCCACCCCGTCAAGTCGGTATTCTAATACAGGCTAGAGGAGTTCTAACGCGGCGGTGACCTTTCGACATACGAGAAAGTGTTTAGGGATATGCTTCCGTGAATTTTATTTTATAGGTCGACGAGCGTCAAAGATGCGGATAATTGTGCCCTGAATTTAATTCCATGTATTTCACTTATTTAAATGCCGTTATCAGTTAGAGAACTGTTTGCTATAATTTTACTATTATGTCCAATTTCTCTTGATGCTTTGATATGATCTTTTCTGATATAATAAAAAAAGAAGTTAAGATAATTTTTATAGAAAAATTTTATCGCAAATTCAAGATTTACACAATATTTGAAGTTATTTGATGAATTGCACGTTTTTACTAACAGATGTCGCGTCGAAGTATCTTAAATGTCAAGGAATTTATTGGTAATTAGAAATATTAATATTATTACAAGATTAAAAGAATCGTTGATTAATTTTTGCGATAAAAGAGAAATATAAAAACATGCTTTCACATCGAAGCACCAAAACGACTTGAAATCATCAATTTTCTCTCAATTAACCTTCCCATTGAGGAACCCTTCGTGGCAACGCAATTTGTAACCTTTTGTAGATACCAGAATACGGTTCGGAGCGCAGTTGCCAATCTGGGATATTCGTAAATTCGCAGATTACATTAGCTTGTGATATTACAAAAGATGGTGCGTGTATGGAGTGGATAAGGACGCAATTACAAGGCGAAAAAGGATAAACAACCTACATTGATATTTCGCGACAGTTATTTCGTTCAATTACTGAGAGATAATAACAAAACTAACGAAACTAACAAAACTAACGAAACTAACAAAACTAAAAAAAATAACAAAACTAAAAAAACTAACGAAATTAACAAAACTAACGAAACTCTTTAATTTAGAAGAAATTGAGGTTGAAACGAGGTTGAAACGACGTTGAAACGACGTTCAAAGCTAGTTAATAAGAAGAATAACCGAAAATTTAATGACAAATCCTCAAATTGAAATAATTACTTTTATTTCTACTCGCGAATTTCTTTCCAAAATTTAACACAAAACGAAAGTTAATCAACTTTAATAATTATTAACAAAGTTAATTAAAATGATCGGGAATTGTTTCGAGTTCGAAACTTCGGCAAAGTCCGCCCGAAATTCGTGCCAATGACAAGGCTCGCCCGGGAAGAAAAGCCCCACCTTAGATTCATTAAGTTCGCCCCCCCCCCTTCCCCCCGTCGGCTCGTAATTTCGTAAAACAAAAAATCAATATTGACACAACGTAACAATATCGTAACATTGTCGTCGCGGCAAGTTATACGCGAGACGAGGAGAAAAATGGCCGCCCCCTCCCCCCGCCCCTTCCTGCAAAGCCGCTGACTTTTAATCCAAAGATGCCCAACCCCTTTTTCATTACGTTAACTTTGTCCCCGGCAAAATTCATCTCCGCGTCACGTTATCGCATCTTTGACGGTCCAGAAGAAGTGTGCCTAACGCTTTGTGCGAGTCGCGGAGCATCGAAGCACGTAATTTTCATAACTCATCGTCAAGACAATAACAGCAAAGGAGGGTTGTCGACTAAGTGGTTGGAAACAGTCGATTGCTAAAACCCACCCACCCCCCCAACCCCCCTATATCTTCTCCCTCTTTGCCCCCCCCCCCCCAGTTTTTCGTTCGCGCGTGATGTTTGCCAAGTTGGATGGAAGGTTTTTGAAAAATAAAATGTGAAAAAGTCGTGGGAACCGAAGAGTGGGGGGGGGGTTTGAATTTGAAAAGTAAACAAAAATTGTCAACATACGAAAGGGCAAATTAATGTAAACAAAAACAATGTTGTTTTTGTTGTTGTTTTTATTTACTTTGAGTGGTCATTTATGTATTTAAGATTTCGAAGGATTGAAAATTCGTTTATATTTCGTGTTTTGGAATAGTTTCATATTAAAGTGTTGATATATTATATGTATATTATAGAGTTCCATGAAAAAAAACTTTTATTATATAACTTGCGTGGAAATATTTTAGAATCGCAGCAAAAAACTTAGTGGTTAATTTTGTAAAATTGAAAATTTTCCGTGCCACAGTATTAGCCACTGTGGCTGTAGTTGTGGCATTGAATTTAGAGTTTATATATCATACTATCCCGTGACAAAGAAACTTTAATATCTTTTTTTTATAATTATATTAAAAATTATCATTAAATTTTATTCTTTTGCAGTTATACAAACATTATTTAACTGAATTTTTCATTTCAAAATCTTATCCGACTCGAAATTATTGTAAATAAGTTGGTACACCTTCGTTTCTAACCAGGGCTGGCAACATCTTTCATTTTTACCGTACGTAAAACACTTTGCTAAAGTCAAAAGTATAATATATTACTCAGCTCGAAAAAAAAAGTGGTTTTAAGTTGCTGATCCAAGCCAAAGGCTCAGGGCTACCAACCTAAAACCCCTTTTTTCAGTTGAATACTATATTTTATTCACCGCAAAAGTGGAATAATTTATTCAACTTATATTTTCAAATTGTATAAAATTCTTTTACGTTGGCAGTTCCTCTACCTCGAATCGGACTACCAACATCAAACTCTTTTTATAAATTCATCAATTTATTTCCCCGATGTATGCCCGCGGACAATACTTTTTACGCTCGCAATTAATTCCACCGTGATATTGGATTAAATATTAAACCATTTTAACGACACACTCAAGTGTTTCATTTATGAAACGAAAGAAAAAAAAAAAAGGGAAAACAAAAATTACCTTTGACCGCGTGCTCCGCTGCTTTTCATCCGTCATAGAAGAAATGAAATTTACCTGAAACAGACAAAGAAAAATGAACGATTAAATGGATGAAACATTGACGTGATTGAAAGTCGAAAAAAGAGAAAAGAAAAAAAAGAAAAAGTGCAATTCAAGCAAAATTTGCTTTATCGAGGGATCATTTTGAGAGGGATAGCGGCGTGGGAGTGGAGGGGGGGGGGCGGTTACAAAAAAAAGTAAAAATTTCTCCGCGCCGAAATGTCCTCTAATTAAACGTTTAATAAACTTTACATGCGTTTAAAATAAATGATATTTGCAGGCCCGATGAGCAAGGAATTGCAACGTTTAATCTCGCGCCGAAGCTCAAAAGATATTTCAATTAACGACGCTAATGAGAAAAGTAAAATATTCACGCTCCAACGGTTAAGTAGCTTGGGCGCAGATAAAGAAATGTTTGTCGCGCGGGATCCCTCTGAGAGAATATAACATATTGCGCGCGCAAAAAGTGAGGCAAAGGCTACAAAGGGGGCAAAAAGGACGGGCGCGAGCGAGAGAGAGAAAAAGGGAAAATTGTTAAGATCGAAGGAGAGAGAGAGATAGGGATAGAGGGAGACAAAAACACGCGATGATTTCTCGTTAATGCGACGGAGAGGTCGCTGTATTAAAAGCGGACGGAAAATGCTTTTTGTGAGCGAAAAGTGCACAATTTGTTGCATTATGATGTTCAATTTCGAGGAAATGGCATTTCGCGATTTAACGTTCCTTTCAATTAAAAATATGTACTCTCGCTTATTTTTTTTTCTCCCAGTTTTTTTTCTCTCTATCTCGTTCGCATTTTTAGCGCATTTTTAGCGCACGTCAAATTAGTTTTTCAGGCACTTTTAAGTTGCCCTTTTCGAACGGCGCGCCATCTATTTTTACACTTAAAAATTATTCATATTTTTTTTTTTAAGAAGAAATTGTTCGACTCGACAAATCAACTTGATTCATTCGAGCTATCGAGATTTCCGTAATAAAAATTCAAGTTTTGTAACTAGAAATTTAAAACTAGAAAAGTAACTGGAAAAATGAAACGTTTTCAATGTACAACATGTAAACAAACATTGTTTTTATTTTTATTTACATCCATTTTTGTCCTTTGGATGTAAACAAACAATATTATTATTTTGATTCATTAATTTGACCTTCCAAATATTTACAAACATTCTTTCTTATACCCTCAATGTTAAAAACGTTTCATTCCTCGTTCACATCATTATACAAAATCAAATTGAACCTTAAAGGGGGGAAATTTTTAAAAATTAAAACCCAGAGTTAAATCGCGGCCATTTGGCGAATGGGAATTTCAGTAGTCAATAAACCCAACGTCACATTTGAGGTTATATCACCGTCCTCATTGGAATTTAAACACATTTACGCCGATTCGACGGAAATTTACGTTAAAGTCGATAAAAGTCCGTTAAAAATGTCCGCGTTAATGTTCGCAATCGCCCGAGCGAGCCGAACGGAGTGGAAAACGAAACGAAAAGAGGAATCTAACCATAAAACTACGAGGCAACACCTCGATCGGACGGAATATTTTATTAAATGAAGAGCCGCAAAAAAACATTGGCCCGGGTGTACATTTTACGCGGCGGTTGGGCACATCCGCACACGCCTCGGCGCCGCGCGCACCCGCGGGGGTGGGGGGGGGGGTCTTTTTCAAATATTTCCCTCGGCAACGTCGGAATAAGAGAGTCCAACGCGCGTTTATTGTTTCGCGCGTTTTACAATGCTTACGTCCATAAATTTGTTAACGAAATAATGGGTATCAAAATGATGAAAGGGCGCCTGTTGGGTGTCGCGGCCGAGCGCCGCGGAATTGGTTTTCGTGCAAGCTTGAAAAAACACGTTTTCAATCTAAATACAAAGCGGGCGGCTTTTTGTGCGCCGAACAAAAGGTTGCAAAAGTTTAACTTGACAATTTTTCTGCCGATATATAATTCTGGAATATTCCTTCGAGTTCGGAATATTAATCGATATAATTTCGGGGCAAAAATTAATTTTGCCAGATTTTTTTTGCACTCGGGAAACCTATCTACTTAAGGGTAGTGGAATGTCTTTGTAACAAGTGGAATTTTTATTTGTTATATGGACAAAATGAAATTTTATTTATACTATGTAAAAATCAATAGGTATATGGCACGCATGTCTTATATATGGGACATATATGATTTGTAATGTATGAATGTCCCATTTATGTCTATATTTATGCGGCATATATGTAAACATATATGACCCATATATATATATATATAGATATGAATAATGGCAGAGTTGGGTACTCGCCCTATTTGGGAGACTAGGTACCCGTTGGATATTCAAATTTTCGCGGTAAATTGTCAAATTATGGCGGGAAACTTGAAATTGAGTGTTTAAACTATGTGATACATTTTTAAAAACTAACTAAACATCCAGTTTCGTGTCCTTTGGATGTAAATACATAATATTATTGTTTTTATTTTTTTAATTTGACCTTCCAAATATATACTAACTTTGTTTATTTACAGTTGCATAAATAGAATTCCTATTAATTTTCATAGAATAATTTTAATTATAATGCTTTCTTCATAGAAATACATTTTCCGAGCTTTTTTTACTTTCGTACGCCCAATTAGTAAACACTAGTTGGTGATTTTTCGCCGCATTTATTTACAATTTTTTTTCTCTCTCTCTTTTTTTGGGTTTCACGGAAAGTACAGTAAAAATTTCCTTGATTTAATTACAAAATGTTTTCAGTTTCACGTGAAGCAGTATGTAGAATGAAAAAAAAAATTGCGTTAATTGTTTAACAGTATTATTTTGCAAATTCTAATATTTGCGAGCTTTGTATTTGCAAATTTCATTTTTCAATTAAACTCTTCGCTGTATTAATCTTAATATATTATTTCCCTATTCTTTAAACTATTAACCGAGATTGAAGCACGTTTTTATACTTTAGATAAGCTTCCTTTCAATATATAAAAATTGAAAAAGGAAACAATAACAGTAGATAGAAGGTGATTAACAAAAAAAAAAAAAAAAGGAAAAGTAAAGCAAAACGGTGATTCATTATGAGAGACATTTAAATGTAAATATCGGTGTTAAATTAAAACAAAACAGAATTGTATTTATTTTATTGATTTCATTCTGCTGCCCTCTACAAATATAATTTCAGCGACAGCTTTTCACGGATTCTCCCGCGATATTGCTTCAATTTTAATTCCAAAGTCGCATTTTACATTTCACGTTTATAAACGGAGCAAAAAACTGAAATCGATAATTTTACAAATCAAAGTACTTATTGAATCGAAAAACCAAAAAAAATTCGGATAAAAGTAGAAGAAAAAAACTTGGCATAATTAACCCGACAGTCAAATTTTAGTTGCAATTTTTTTTACCCTCCACTTTGAGCCCGCGATAATGCTTAATAGTTTTCCTAAAGTAATATTCTTTATAACGGTGCTCGAGGACAATAAACAACGTCGAATAAAATGTGGAAAGTTGAATAATGGCGTGTTTACGAGCGGCCAATAAATGTACGATAGCTTTAATGGGGCGAAACAGTAATTTCGGAGCGGAATGAGATCGAGATTGAAAAAGGTGGACTGTTTAATTAAAGATGTTTCCTAGATGTTTTGAAGATTATTGGAAAGCTTTCCGGTTCAGCCCCCTCCGAACCCGCCAATTATTTAGTAATGGTAAAAAATGATAAAATAACCCATTTAAAACTTTATATGTGTTCCATATGACCCATATTTGTTCCATATAAGTCCCATACATGTTCCATATCGTTTTTCTGTAAGTCCCATACATGTTCCATATAGTTTTTATGTAAGTCCCATATATATTCAATGTATGACCCATATATGTTCCACATTTGTTAAGTATAAGTCCCATATATGTTCCATGTAAGTCCCATATATGTGCCACATAGTTTTCATATAAGTCCCATGTATGTTCCACATTTGTTCCATACAAGTCTCATATATGTTCCACATCTGTTCCATACAAGTCTCATATATGTTCCACATCTGTTCCATATAAGTCCCATATATGTTCCACATCTGTTCCATATAAGTCCCATATATGTTCCACATCTGTTCCATATAAGTCCCATATATGTTCCACATCTGTTCCATACAAGTCCCATATATGTTTCACATCTGTTCCATATATTCCCATGCATGTTTCACATATTTTTCATATAAGTCCCATATAAGTCCCATATATGTTCCATATCTGTTCCATACAAGTCCCATATATGTTCCATATAGTTTTATATAAGTCCCAAATATATTCCGTACGTCCCATGTGTATTCCATGTATGTCCCATATCCGTTCCATATCTGCCCCATACATGCCGTATATATATAGGATATATATTGCGCCATTTTTTCGTGGGATTTTTACGTCTCGCGTGTATTAATATCGAAGTTTTAAGTGCAAATATTTTAACTGAAATTTTAATATTGATGTAACGAGACGATCCGTTCGCGGTGTATCGAGCATTTGGCACGCTTCGGCTGATGATTACTAAACAAATCCCCTCCACCCCGAAAGTTCGATATCAGCCCACTCGATACGGCCGATGTCCGTTAAACATCACATTTTTTTCATCAATTTCCGTTAAATTGCTCAAAAAGCGTTACAGGAATAATTATTAGTTTTTTGTCTAAAATTTCTAAACGAGAGAATATAAATAAAATAAAACGGGGGAATATAAATAATCAACGTCCGTTAGCGTATCGGAAGGTAAACGTACAAAGGGACCGTTTCGTTCCGTCAATATTCCTACTTTTTATACCCTTAAAGTAGAGAACCTTTTAAATAAATAAATAAATAAATAAATAAATAAATGACAAGAAAAATTAATAACAAAAAAAATAATGAAAATATTTCGCGGAACAGAGGAACGGAATGTTTTTAACCTCAAAAATGTAAACAAACAATGTTTGTAAACATTCGGAAGTATTTACAAATATTTATAAACACGAAAACAATTTCTTTTGCCATTTTAAACTTCACGAAAATGGCATCAAATGTGAAACAAAGGCAAATTCTTTTTACCATTTGGTATTTCGAAAACGTTCCATTCCATCAGTGCCATAAACATATCTCATATCGTGACGTCGGGATGTCGTGTTAAAAATTGATCATTATTCGCGCGCGCCGGAGAGACCACGCGGGAGGGGGGTCGCGAGGAAAACTTAATTAACAGCGCGGACATGTCATATCGACGTCTTAACGTTGCTGTTCCATTAGCCGCACTCGAGTGCGTAAGACTGGCGCGCGCGCGCGATTGGCGCCAAATGAAAGTTGCCACTTTGATGTCTCTCGAGTGTAACTCCACGGGTGTAATACGAGCGCGCTAATATACAAGCCACTGTGAACCCTCCAAATACGACCGAATTTCAATCGGCGAATCTTTATGCCGATTGATTGCTTTGAGGACCATTGTTAGATGGGAGAAACGCTAGTAGATTGGGATGACAAAAAAACTGGGAATAATCGACGAATAGACCCGCTTGCTTATTGAAGTAAAACGGGGTGAATTGGGGCGTGGATATGGGACAGCTGGACGTGAATTCGATAAAAGTTTGGAGAAGGTTGGGTACATTGTTGGATGGTCGATGGATTTTTATTTATTGCCTTTTAAACGGTTGAGAATTGATGATTTTGTTAATTTTCCGGTAGGTGGCGCTGGTGATGGGTTTCTCGCAAGAGCAGTGTCTGGTGGAATGTATATGGGGGCGGGTTCTAATGTTGTCAGGGTAGGGATATTTTTAGGACGGTGTCCAAACGAGACGATTTATGATGGATAAAAAAACTCAGCTATTATCCAACTTTATATCTGGCCATTATTTAGCCTTAATTAGCTTTCATTCAGTTGACGTTGATCAATCTGAATGACAAAAAAAATTCCAATTAAAATACAACTTCAGGGTACTTAAACTATTACCCTTTTAAAAATGAAACCGGGCGTGCCCGGCTTTAAATCGGGCCCTACTATGGCATTGGCATGGCCAGGCCGATTGCAGGTAACTCGAATTCGGACCATACCTGGACCAGGCCAAATTACCTGATCGGGCAATGACCAGGGGTTTAATGCCGTGGTATTGGCATGGCCCCAGTCGGGATGCCATGTTAATAGCCACCAATGGTTCTATTAGGGCACTAAAGTTCACTAAAAACTGCCTTCGTTTCAACATTACCTTGGTCTTCGACGTCTTATATCAGTAATTGTTCAAATTATATATTTATATATTTATATAGGTATTTTTTTGGGGGAAAGCGAAGGTTTAAAGAAGTGCGTCAATACGATCGCGGGAATTTCGACGTCCCGTAACCCGGCCACCCGTTATACAAGGAAATCTCAGATTTTTGAAGTAAGTCAACAAAGCGCGAGACACATTAAACGTGCCGTGCGTGTGTATCAAGCGGCGGAATATGTATTTTCGTGTTTGACGCGAGATCCTATCGTCGAGCCCCCGACATAAGGGTCGCGATAAAGGGAGCAGCATTTTAATGCGATAATATAATGCATATGCGAATGATGTTTGGGACTCGAGATAAGACCACTCGTATTTCACGCTTCATTCTCGTAGCTTATTTCGCTTTCGTTTGGTGCGCGCCTCCTTTCCTGTTTTTTTTTTTTCTTTTTCCTTCTCCGATTCACACGTCATCGTCAAACATTAGCACCTCGCCGATCCCGCACCTGTTTTACACCGCCCCCGTTTTCACTTGTACAATCATCAATTCCGACGGATCAGTTGTCGATTTCAACCATGTAAATCACGCTGCTCATCGGTTGGGTTCAATTTTTACTTCTCAATTGTTTGCTTAAAAGTCAAACTGAATCTCAATAACTTATTTTTCCAAGATTTATTGCTTTTTTTCTACTGAAATAAAAATGATTTCTATAGATTTTATTCGTTTATTTTGAAGTATAACTTCTTGTGGGAGAGTAAATGCACTTGAAGCCAAGTTCAGGCGTCACGAAACGTCAAAGGAATATTTTTTTTTTATATTTAGTAATGGTAAAAGTAATAGAACTCAGGTAAAAATGTATGTATGTCCCATATCTGTTCCATACATGCCCCATTATGTCCAATAACTATTCTATACATGCCCCATATATGTCCCATGTTTGTTCCATACATGCCCCATATCTGTTCCATACATGTTCCATATACGTCCCATATCTTTCCCATACATGTTTCATATATGCTCCATATATGTCCCTAATTTGTTTCATACATGCCTTATGTGTCCCATATCTGTTCCATACATGCCAAGGCCCCGCCAAATTTTTGTCCGAATATTGATCTTTTCGGGGTACCTGATCGGACCCCGATCATGTGTCTTGGATGCCTGGCCGGGACCCTATTTCGGCCAGGTTTCAATTTTTACAAGAGGTACCAAATCGGTTCTTGATTTGGAAACGTAAAAGCGTATCAGGGCCACATCTAGTTCCACGCTAAATTTCTACATGGACTGATATAAGACGTCGAAGACCAAGGATTTGTTAAAACGAAAACAATTTAAGTTTACCTTAGTGTGAATGAAATATCGATGAAATATTCTTTTGAACACCATTACCGTACATCAAGGGCAAGAGAAATGTCTTAATTTTGAATTAACTGCTTTAGAAACGCACTTTATCCTACAAACCCATTCCATTTTGCATTTTATAATACGACATCGCGTTTCTCTCCGAGAAAGGAGATATCGAGAATATTTTATTGTAAATAATAAATCAGTCCGAGTTTCGCTAAATAAATAAAACATTAACGTTTTAGACGGCGAAATGGGATTAAATAAAGTACAGCTGGGAGACATCGAATTGCAACAAAAATTTACTTTGAAGCCGTCATAAAAGTGGCATAAAATATTGAAGTGCCTTCCGGCAAGCAAAATAAGACTAACCGCGAACATCGGAGTGATTTAACATTTATAAGCCAACGGTGGATTTTTACCTTCCCGGTATACATAGTCCAAGTGGGTACAATTAATTTCCATTTCATCGAACTTCCAATTCATTTAACGTTATTAAATTATTTTAAATGGACGCCATTATCGGGACGGGTCGAATTCCTCGCAAGCGATACGACGGGCATCAAAAATATATCACCAATAACAAGGAGAGGTCGATGGACTTTGCGTGTCATATCGAAATCAACGATAACGCACCCGATGCGCATTTAAAACTCGCGCCATTTTCCCGAGGATTTATAAAGGCGACGCACGAATGAGCTTCGCTCACTGCCGGGCTCCCTTATCTATGCATATCTGTCTCCCCGGTAACACACGCCACGCCATTTCGGGTCATAGGTGGCGCTGCGTTATCGCCCCGACCGATCGGTCACGTGCACTGTCACGGGCCGCGATAACGCCCTCTGGCGTTTGGCCGAGAAAAAAGGAAAGGAGCCCTGAAATTTGAAAACTTACGGAACCCCCCCTCCCCACCCCTGATACCGTTAAGATAAACGCCGGGGCAAATCGGCCCGGCAAATTATTTGCCTTTTATTTGCCTTATCTCGGTGACCCAAATTCAAATTTCCCGCCCTATCTCCAACCGGCTTCGCGCTTTATCGTCGGCCAACTTCAGGGCTTAATTAAGACGATTAGGCGTCGCATCGGGCTTAATTAATTTTACATGTTAATCAGCGCTGTTGTTTCGGGGGTGGGGTGGGGGGGGGGTCACGGTGCGTGGGGACTTTTTACAGTTCACAGTTGGCTCCGAGTTCGGCGCGCCCGGTTATCCTCTGGGGTGGAAGTTGGCGCTATCTTGAGATAATGGTCGTATCCTTTTCCGCGTCATTTTAATGTGATATACGCAACGATACTCCAGGGCAATCGAGTTTCAAACTTCTAAACGTACCCCAAGTGTCGCCCGGTAATCCCCGTAATGGGGAATTAATCTCGTCGGGGTTTTCAGTATTATCATCCCGAGTCCATCCTGTCAAATGTGGAATCCGTCTCATTGTTACAATTGTCGATAAAAGTGTAACAACTTCTTCAACGGGTTTTCGTCCTATTATGGTCCAATCGATAGAAAATTGAATGGATAAGGGTCCAGTGGAAGAGACTCGAAGTATAAAAGGTGAAGATAGGTGTGAATTTCAGGTATACAATATTTTTCAGTATTTTTAGATGGATAATATCTATGTTATTATAATTTTTATGTGTATAATTTAGTTAGAAGTTTGGTTGGACTTCTAAAACCAGTCTTACTATAGTCCAAACTGAAATTCCCTAGATGACAGTAAGAAAAAAGGGGAGGATCCACTGAATCTTTTTCCAGGTCATGCCTCAGAACGTACGCAGAAAAATCATCCCCGAGGTTTTCATAAATTATATTCCGCAGTCTTCAGAATTCTCGTCCAACATCTTACATTTGCGCAGGAAGAGCCGAATTGAATTTTAATGGGTTTACCTCCGTTTACCCTAACGATTCCCGTGAGTTTTTGCCACAATGCATTAGCCAACTCTCGGGACAATCGATAATGGATCAGACGTCCTTTTCTCGTCCAAATAAAAAGTCATCCCCGCTGCAGGAAGTGAAGTGCGACCCTTCTTCCACCCCATCACATTTAATAATTAATGTCCGGCATATGGATGGTGGCATAAATGGAAGAAGACCTAGCATAGCCTTCGTCGCGTGCACGTGTGGTTAATTCGCCGATGCGCTATCCTGGCCCTTCTTTGTCCGTCTTTCTGCCAAGAGATCGCAAAACCCTTTGAAGAGCAAATTTCAAACTTATTTGCATGGCAAGGCTGGTCTAACGTCTGAAAGCGATGGCTACTCGGCTATTATTTAATTAACATTCGAGGACTGCCTTCGGACATGACCTTTGATTGTGTAAACAACTTGCTAATTACGGTTACCAGAACAGTAGCGATTGTACGTCACTGTAAACTGTTGGAGTAAGTAAGTTTGCAAAAATCACTATCATCAACAATCATTAAGAATGAAATTGAATTAATTGCTGTTCTATTGTAAATGGTAGATATTATAACCAGGCTAATTCCTGGAAAGGACTCGGAATTCCTAAATTCAAATTTGACCTTGGGATATTTAATGTTCAAGCCATTGAACACATGATTTGGGTAATCCAAGAAGGGCCGGAATTGGCCTGTGAAGGTATTTCCAAAATTGCTCGATATTCAGGAAAGTATACCTAGGTCCAATCTTGGGCAAAACTAACGAAACTAACAAAACTAACGAAACTAACAAAACTAACAAAACTAACAAAACTAACAAAACTATCAAAACTAACAAAACTAACGAAACTAGATTTTCACATGAATTTTCATACTCAATTCTACAATGAATTTGCAGGAAATAATTATGAGTTGAAACAACTGATATCGGATCGATGAAATGGAAATCCAAAAAGTTATCGTCAAAGTGTATCATTACGTACGAGCATCTACTTGAAGCCAAAGGCAAGCACCCTTTCGAAGTTAACCGCATTTGTTGCTCTAACTGTCGTTGCCATGGCGGCTCAATTTGCGGCAAAAAAAAGAAAAAAACAAAAAAATGCCGGAACTTTTGTCAAAAAGGAAATCGATGAAGACCGCAGTTAGGCGAATTGGCACGCTGTTAATTTAGGCGATATTATTGGACGGGACTTGGCGCGATCCAAGTTAATAGCCTGGCTCGAAACGAGCAGGTAGCCGGGGCAAAGTCACGGATAATGGTCTACTTTAAAGTGGCAATTCCGGCAAACAGACATGCAGCCGCGTCTGAATCCGGCCCGGTCTTATTGAAACAGTTTGATACACGTATCGCGCTTTATGTGCGCCAACTTTATAGGAAATCGTTGGGGGGGCATTGCCGGGCAAAACAAACGTGCGCCTGTTTTGATTTGCGCGGGATAGAAAAGATTAACTGCTCTGACTGGTAATGCGAATGGGGGTGGGGGTGGGGGGCATGTGGAAGTGGCATTCGAATGCGCGGAATAAGACGAAGGTACGAGATTAAGACAAGATCCCAGGTCGGAACGCTTCTTCATTTGTGTCCAAATTTGCCCCGGTTATGGCGGATTAAGGCTGAGCTAGTAAATACAATCCTGGCTTCTAATGAGATGCTTTTATCGGGGTTCGTTGATTGCGTACGATCGGGAGTTACGTGAGTTACGGATAACGGAGTAGGGGTATCTGGGATTTTGATAGGGTTTATAAATTAGCGCAATGAGAACGTATTCTAATGGAAAGCTTAAAGCGAAGTCACGTGTGCCTCGGCTTTTATTGCGTGTAGTCTGCTAGCAAGGATGATTGGGATGGGAAAAATAATGATTATAATAAGAAGCTTAAGTGGTAATAATTAATAAGAGTAAACAAGTTCAATCCACAAGATTTGAGTTACTATAAGTTAAGATAAGTTGAATTACATCAATAAAAAGTGGTGTCGCCATTTTTAGTCAAGTTACTATAAGTTAAAATAAGTTAAGTTAAGTGAATGAAAGGGAGTGTCACCATTTTTAGTAAGTTACTTTAAGTAAGGTAAGTTAAGTGAGTTTAATCAAGTTAAGAAGAGGGGTAACACCATTTTTAGTCGAGTTACTATAAGTTAAGATAAGTTAAATTAAGTAAATAAAAGGGAGTGTCACTAATTTTAGTAGTTACTTTAAGTAAATGTAAGTTAAAAGAGTTAAATCAACGTAATAAAAGGGATACCACTATTTTTAGTGGAGTTACTATAAGTTAAGATAAGTTAAATTAAGTAAATAAAAGGGAGTGCCACCATTTTTAATAAGTTACTTTAAGTAAGGTAAGTTAAGTGAGTTTAGTCAAGTTAAAAAGAGAGATAATTTCATTTTTAGTCGAGTTACTATAACTTAAAATAAGTTAAATTAAGTCAATAAAAAGGAATGGCGCCATTTTCAAAATAAGTTAAACCAACAAGAGGGTTGTCGCAATTTTTAGGAATGAATATATATTTATCGACTATCTATTATTAAATACGAGTTGAAATTTATTGGCACTCTACGCGAACCATCCCCTTTTATAAATATTTAGCCATATCTTGGTCGAGATCCATTAATAGCTGACGCATACACGTGATTTGAAATTCATTTACAGGCATGTACTCCCCGGAGAGTTGTTACACGTCACGGCGTCTCGAGATCACTTACGATGACACATTAGTTAACTATAAATGGACGCTAATCAGAGTCTCCAGATATTGCTTCGGCGTACGATCAATTGTCATCCCATTTAGGGGCATTGAACGACCGAAATTGCCTTGCACAATCCAAAACAAGCCGAACAATATTGGAAACTTGATTACATTATGAAAATCCAACTCGGGGAAATGTTTCAACGAGGAATGCTAAATGGTGTTTCATATAGACAAAGAGGGTCCGGGGGATTACATCTGACCCAATTAAAGTCAAGCAAATGCTCACGGATTAGGTTAGCGTGGTTTTAGACGGGATAATAATGCGCAAGAAAATACCACGCCGGCGGCGACCGGGGACAAATGTTTCGATCCAGCCGGAGTTAATCCGAGTTTTTCTCGGGCAATTTAAGACGCTTGTTTCAGATTTCAAGTTTACCGAGGACGACTGTTTGGGTAATTAGCAGACGGTATTTGACAATTTAATTGAAACCAGATTATTGAGGGGTGCCTTGCCACCGCCCACATAATTCCGAAAATTTCAGTGACAATTGGTGGAATCAATTAACTTTCTTTGGCATTGTAAGAGAATGATCGATTGAATACTTTTTGGACCACTCGGGAGAAGCATAACTTGCATATATACGACATATATGGGACATAGATCGGGCATATATGGAATTGATATGATACAAATACGGAACAGATACGGAACATATATGGAACACCTATGGGACATATAGGAATATATATGGGGCATATATGGAACAAATTTGGAACGTACATAAGCCATACATGGAACGGATATGGAACATATAGGGAAGATAAATGTAGCATATATATTAATAGATATGTAAAATATATGGAATAGATATGAGACAGAAATGGAACAGATGGGGAACATATATGGGACAGATACGAACATACATGGAACATCTGTGGGATATATATGGAATACATACGGGGCATATATGGAACAAATTTGGAAGATATATGTAGCATATATAGAATAGATATATAGGGAAGATTTATGTAGAATATATGAAATAGTTGTGAAACAGATATGGAACAGATGGGGAACATATACGGGACGGATACGGTACATATATGGGACATATATGGTTTATATATGGGGCATTCATGAAGCGAATATGGAACAGATATGGAACAAATATGCTGCACACACAGAACATACGTGGGATATACACGGAGCGGATGTGGCACAGATATGGAACAAATATGGAACACATACAGAACATACATGGGACATACACGGAGCGAATATGGAACATATATGTGGCATATATGGAACAGTTATGAGACATCGTTTTTATCATTACTAAATGCACAAAAAAATGTTTATTTACGTTTGAAAGGTCACAAGGAATAGGAAACAAAAGCAAAGTTTGTTTACATTTTGTTTCCTTTTTCAATGGCACGCATTACTTTGACAAACGGTCACCCACGTCGACGCTTTAGCCGGGAAGTTCGGTAAAATTTAACGAGCCGTCCCTTTTGTGCGTCTCAGCGAGGTTGGCCAAGTGGGAGGGGTGGGGGGGGGGGGCGGGGCATTTTCC
>JABFPN010001460.1:0-29090 GCA_022817305.1 Leptoteleia sp. ZL-2020 | reverse complement strand
GCAATTGTTCGAAAATAAATATTGTATTAAAGTTTATTTTTGTATTAAATGTAATAAGTTTATATCTGATTTCGTTTTGAATTGTCTCTCTCTGTTGAGGTTTAAATATAATCTTATTTAGAAAAATTATGATCTTTCAAATTATTACCAAGTAAGATAAAATCGCGTAACCGTGCGTTGAATCTTATGCGATATAAATAGAAAATATTTTACAAAGTAAGATACTGCAACATGTTTTGTGATATTTTGTTTTATAATTTGTATGATTTCGACAAATACATTAAGTCAATTAAACTTGTTAACAAATGGTTTTTAATTAAATTTTTGTTGAAGCATATTACTTAATTTTTTGTGCTACTGAAACATGGCATTTTTTTTGGTACCACTTTTTCTCAGTGCAATTTGGTTAGCGTATGGAAAATAACTTTAAACGCACATTGAGAAAAAGACTGTTAATTACATCAACTAGAAGAAGGTATACGAGTTAAAGTAGTTATAGTAATTGTTGATAATAATGTTAAGTTCTAAAAGAGTAGTTTAAAAATGCAATATTGAGGTACAGAATTATTTATGATTCATCAGGGGAGAAAAAATACATGATGTTCCATGAAATTCACAAGAAACGCATCTCTTTATTAGGTAATCACAATAATTCAGTACTTTTTTTAGCGAAATGTTTATTTAATGAAAAACATAGTACAGCTTAATTAAGTAAAATATTGCATTATTATGTACACATTTCTCCCACTTTTCAGACAATTGGACTCCCTCTCTACATAAATAAACAAATAAATAAATAAATAAATAAACAAATTGTCATTTTCCATCCCAGGGAAAAGATGTAAATAAGCGTGGTTTTTGCTATGATCAGACATTTCTTGTGCCTATGACAGTATATATTGAACTATAATATTAGGAAATTTCTTTAATAACTACAGAGATAGACATAAAACATGTTTATCTTTAAAAAAAGGTATTTAAAAAAAATTAAAATAAAATCATAATATAATTAAAATGTTGTATGAAAACTGAAAAATGAAAAAAAAAAAACTTAGTGCACTTTCAACAACTTATAAATATGTCATTTTGCTCTGGCCAATTTTATTCTGTGTACAATATTTGCACGTAGGTCAGGAAATTGCATACAGTTACATCTTTTGATAAGAACAAATGTATTTCTTACATTATATTATAGACACATATTATATTTGAGATAATCAATTTTGATTTATAATGGTTAGAAACCACCCATAAGTGTAATGGTTTCCTTTTGTACTTTATTTATTGAGTTACATAAACTTTCCAAATTTAAAAAATTTATTCTTAACGATTTTATTAGTGTATTTTTTGTAGATAAATTTTTATTTTTATTCACATTTATACGGAACAACTTTCATTTATAAGAATGTTTCAATTTTCAAAAGTCCGGATAACAATTATTAATAATTTCTTTTTATTTAAAATTATGGTTTTTAATACGGCATTAGGACCAAGTTTATATATAATTAGTTGAAAAAAAATATGTTTCTGAATGATATATGGAATAAGCCAGATTATTATATTTGAAACTAGTCTGGGTTATATCCTAGTTTTAGTCTAATGTTCATATTTTAATGATAAACGCGAAATAAATTCTAGTAAGAGTTTGGAAATGATCTGGCGAAATCGAAATTCATTCATAAAAGTCCAACGCCTTATTTAAATTTCTATAGATTTATTGTCAGTACTCAGAAAATTTCCATTAAAAAAGTAAAAGGTACGAACTGCTGAATTTTGTTTTTCATATTTATTACACTTCAATATTTTTTATTCAATAATGTTAATTAATTATATAATATATAATATTGAATCAAATATCACATAATAATTTTTTTTAATTTCGAACACTAGTATCACATAAGCAACCATGAATAAAGATTGCCAGTATTAAAGCAACAAAACAAATAAATATAAGAAAAATCGTGAAAAGAAATTATTTTTAAAGATAATATTTGTAATAGTATTACACTCCAAAAATTTATATATGAAACATTGGTAATTATACTGCATATTAACATAAAAATAGAACACTTCGTCTTCGCATATATTATAATACAATTTTAGAAAAAAAAGCATTAAATTTCCATAATTTTAATATTTTTGAAATATTTTACAAATGCGATAGTTCTTTTTTTTTTTTGGTCTTTTTTGGAGATTGTGATCTAAATAGTTAAATATGAAGTGTTTTATCCTTTTTTATTACACAGTACATTCATTTTTGGTACAAATTGTCTCTGTGCAACGATCATGATTTAAATTATTCTAAATGTCAAAAGCAAAATGGTATAAATTAAAATTTTTTAATAAAATACAATCTTTTAATTAACATTTTATATATTATTAAATAATTATCTGCATTAAAAAATATTATATAATATATTTATTTTTGTGAACATTTACTGGAACAAGTTAATGCCAGTATTCATATACTGAGAGAAAAAATATAATACAAATTACTAACATGTAAGTAAAGTAGCTATGTACATAAAAAAAATGAAATTAATTAATTTGAATAATCTCAAGTTAACGAAGCGTATCAAATAACAAAATATCAGGTTAACAAAATTAGTAATATACAAATAAAATAGTAATTCTTCCATTTTTTCAACCATAAGACCACTTTACTGACATGTTGGTAATTTTTATTAGACCTTTTCTCTGCATATAATTGTTGAGATTGAGTGAAACAAAATTTCACCAATGTAATTGCTTCTAAATAAATGGAATCGTTGTTTTGATTTACTATGTGGATAATAATAAATATACATGAAGCAGCTTTCTGGACTTAAAGTAAATAAAACGTTGAATATGAACTATTCACACTTTTTTTCTGTAGATATCAGCGTAAAGTGGACGGCATTAAGTTGTACACATACCTGCAGTAACACGTTAGGAGAGGATCAAGGTTTCCTTATAAAACAGAAATAAAGACATTAATACTAATACCGAAGACTGGCCTCAAAAACATAAACAAACATTTACCTTCTGAAATATTTTGTTTACATGAATGTTTTGATCTGTCTAACATTTTGATCGTAGTTAATTGAACACTTATTTCTTTTATTTTTAATTATTACTGCTCACAACTTCGACTTGAATCACTATATTTGTTAGTTTTCCTTCTACTCCACCTGTTACAAAAATAAGTTTATTATAATATTTTTATACACATTATGTTAAAGGAAATTTAAATAATTTCATAAAATTCACATTTATTAATTACATTTACATAAATAAAACTAGAAATTAACATTTCTTACTCTTTTCTATCAAGTGATACTGAAGAATTACGTGTTTCTTCGCTATCTTCGGAAGCATTTCGTAGTTTTGAAGTTTTTGATCTACCAAGGTTTGTCTCGGAAAAAAGATTCGATGAATCTGCATTACTTCTTGATGAGCGCGTGCCATGTTCCGAAGAGTGTTCACCGTGTCCCGCATGATCATAGTATTCGATAGGCAAACAAGTTTCCACCATCGCTTCCAAACAATTTACAAACAATTCAGCTGATTCCGCTGTTCGATTGCACTAAAATAATTGTTATTTAAATATTAACGAACATCAGAATAAGTTCTACAATATGAAGTTTAAGTTATTATGTGCTTGCATAAAAAAATAACATAAAAATTAAAATTACTATTCAATTATTTAATATCTGTCCTATATCAATATTTGTATCAATACTATACAATAATTATTCTAGAATCTTGTTGTAAAGCTTAGTAAATGAAGTTAAAATTTTTATTGATTCTCATTATAAAATAAAACTTAGAATTATTTAATGATCAACCTTGTGTTAATTTAATGTTACCTTGGTATACGATCCAGCAAATCTCCAAAGTCCCCCAAAACCACAACTTTGCAAGTAATGCAACTGCTGTTGACTCGTATCCTCGCAAGCAATCATATTTTGAATAATAGCTTGCACCGAACTTAGTATTGCTGGATCATGGCACGATGACAATACGCTGTTTATCTTTGCGTCTAATAAATTATTTCTAATAAAATTAAATTGCCATTATTACCCAAGTAAAAATATAGAAGTTATTCGCAAAATTTAATAGCATTTATATATTGAAACAGTCAAAATGTACAATAAATAAAGTCAATTTGTTTACAAGTAATAGTAAAAACATAAATTAACTCACATAACAGGAAATACTTTAGGGAAAACGACAGAAGCTTCAGCGAGATATTCGTATAAGATCCTTGTTTCGTTTTCATCAGTCGAATATTTGACTAAAGTAGCTAACACAGTGAGGACCAGTGTTTGAGTAGAAAAGTCTGTTAGTACCTCAGAATCTAATAGTACATTATTTTCGTTGCTTACACTAACTCGTGCACTTCGATTCTGTATTGAATTAAAAAAAACATGTATTATTAAATTTTCGAACTAGAATAATTTTGTTTAAAAATTACAAATACCAGTAAGGTGTACCTTTGGTTCTGCACTTTCAGCTGGCTTAGAATCCTTGGTTGATGGCACAGAGAAAGATCGCTGCGTTTTAAATAAAATTCCACCAGACTATTTAATGATGGTTGACATCGAAATCATGTTCGCAACATACAACAGTGACATTAACGGAATAACAATCCAGATAGGTAACGCAGGCAAAGACATCGATCATAGAATCAAAAAGAGATTTTAAGTAAAGACGTAGTATTAAAAGATACTAAGAAATGTTAAAGTATTTTTACTTTAGAAAATAAACAGTTTTACTGTCTAAATTTTTCTTGTAGTAAACATGCATTACACTCCAAAAAATTATAAACAGACAGTTAGAAAAGATTTACATATATAATGTTGGTAAAAATTTTCATCTTAAATTACATCAATTTGTAATAAATTTAGTAGATTTCAATAATGTAAAATGAAAATTATGTGAAATAAAGTTACATGCATCAGTAACAGTTATATATCAATGAAAGCAAGAGGGTAAGTATCTAGAAATGGTCACATAAAATTTAAAGACATTGAATTGTCTATATTGTTTATAATTGCTTAATATTCTGGTGTAAATACCTGATTTCGGTTATGCTGCTGTTTTAGTTGCCTTGCTTGAGTTAAAGCCGATTGGTCGAGAAGGTCCCATGATTTTTGTCTGCGGTTAGCCGTATTATTTGCACTCAAAAAAGGTGTTTCCTATTTAATAAATATAGTTATATAATTTACTAATCAGTAATATATAAACAATATTCCTTCATATAAGAATAAATTAAAATATCATTACATTTAATAATATATTATCTATGAAATCCGCATTTTCAGTTTCATTTGAATTTCTTCCTACAGAATGCCTGATGTGACAGCGACTTCTTACTTCTTCCGAAACAGATACCAAAGCTAAAATGTCAAACAAACAGTTTAATTTATCTAATTATACAATTTCAAGTGTTAATTAAATTTGATAAAAGAAAAGTTATTATAATTTACCAGCCAAATATGCTACACTTTCTGGAGTAACTTCAAATTTGTCCCTTCGAAAAGGTTTCGCTACAATAGCCAGTAACATTGTTAAGACGCGAGCTGTTCGGGTAACTGTTGTAGGTGTAGGATGTCGAAATCCTTTTAAAAGATGACCAACCAAAGCAAAATGAAAATTCGATTTGAATGAAAGTCCAACTGCGTGATCTAATTGTTTAAAATGCCATTCCAGAGGTTCGCGCGTTGACATCATTACATGCTCTAAAGTCTGCACGAAATAAAAAATATAATTTAAATTATTAAAGAGATCAAATTAACGTTAGTCATAAGTATAAATAAAAAGAGTCAGGGGTAGAAATGATGTTTAAATACCTGATCATCAAATGTGCCTTGAGAGTCTAGAGTATGCAAATTTTGTTCAAGAAGAGCCAATCCTGATGCGTATAGCGAGGCTTCATCTAGTTGAAGCACTGATGTGGCAACCCAGAATAAATACTGATGTATAGGGGATTCCTAAAATTTTAAAATATTATTTATTTATTGATAAAAGATAGAATTTCACTCATTCAAATTTAGAGAGTATTACAATTCAATTGAAATTAATTGACCTACCGGTCTTAAAAGTGGCTGCAACCTCGTAAGACACATAACAATTGCCTCCAAAAGGATAATATCATTAAAGCTTTCAAGGGCTTTCACCAAAATTCTCAACAGTTGCATTATATCTTGATCCGTAATACTCTTACTAATGCACCCGAATACAATAAGGGCTCTCGGTTGTAACGCAGGATTGAAGCAAAATGCAAAACTCTTTGCCAGCGATGTCCAAGTTTTTAACCAATCACATTTTGGGATATCCCTCATACAAGCCTCCATGATCTCAAGCAACGCATCCGTAATTACTTCCAAGCTCGTCAATGACAGTCGTTCTCTGTCTTGTGCGATATAAGTATTCCTTTCTGTTCCAAACCACTTTTCATTCGAATGACGATAACTTTGCCTGAACGCTGTAACGGCTGCCGATTTGACTTTGCTTATCCCAAAAAAAAGGTAGAATTTTGGTAAGGAAAATTCGTCCAGGCTCATTCGCAGAACTCGAAGGGTGTCTTCAGAAAACGAAGGTGAGCTGCAGGTACATAAGGAGTGTATTATATTTATCACCAGACCGTGAGTAGAGGCGCGCATGCTTAAACTGCCGGAACACACGAGAAAAGTCACCGTATGGAATAAGTACGGCAAATGTTTGCCAACGTCCAAACAATTATTGAACGATAACATAAGGAGGTATCTAGCGAGAATCGCGATGTCGTCCCACATCATATGTTGTTCCAGCAGAGGGGTCGGTGAAGTGCAAGTCTTGTCAACCACGCGACATAATCTTCCGATGACTTTCTTCGCCACCAATTGTACATTCCCAGAAGCCAACGCCACCGCGGTGTCGGCCATAATTTCGACCATAGGAGAGCCCAATCCGTAACGAACGCTTCGCTGTATAAAATTGTCCAACACCGTATCAATCAATTCCGGAAGTCTACCGATGGTACTCCAAATTTTAGCTTGAATACTCGGATACATTTCTACTTCGTCGATGGTCAAAGTTATGAGTTTTTCCAAAATTTGAATCACCTGCTTTTGACGTTTGCCACCCTCGTCGTTTGGCTTGTGAAAGCGAACCAAATTGTTCAACCAAGGGGTCATGTATTCTAAGCAAAGATGCTTCAGCTCGATCGTCGACGCCCGAAAACCTTGGATGCATTCCTCGAGGAATTCTAAAGTTAAATGAGGATCGTTCGCCGCTAAAGTCTCGCTCAAATGTTTGATGAATATGGTATTGTTTGAGGGGATACATAGGCCGGACGTTTCAAGAAGTTGTCCCTCAATTTTTAAATCAAAAGTTGCAGTTAAGGCGCACAATTGATTATACGCCGCTGTTCGTAAATTCGGGTCGGAACTTCCTAGATTTAACAGCGCCATGTTCAGTAAAGTGCCCGGTACGTCTTTTGGTCTAATTTTTGGATGCACAGACATGGTGTCTGGTTGAGAAAGTTCCCATCGATTTCTTATGTGAAGTATAGCTTGGACAATGTTGTCGCAGTCATTGTGAATGAATGATAATGGTCCAGCTTCGTTTGATATCGTGAGCGTAAATTGATTATCGTCCACTAAGCAAACTTCCTCGATTTCCGAGGCGTAGTAGACATCGTTCAGGAGAACGGAATGGGACAGTACTTTGCACTTTTCTGCTGAGGTAATTTGAATGGCTGTTGGACCAACTTTGATGGATACTTTTGTATCTTTATGGGATAGCTTTAAAGCGCTGGTAAAAACTTTTAAGTCTTCGTCCAGTGACAGAGTAGCTCCGGGTAACTTTTGTTGTTCAGGGTCGATGAGTTCGTTCAATCGATTCGCGCTATCTATGAATACAATCTTCCTGTTACCTTTTATCGGAGCCAAAACTCTGTCGTGAAATTTGGTATACTCGCGGACCCAACTATTACAATTGTAAACATAAACGGCATGAATGTTATCGTAAGCAACCTTGGGTATAACGTAAAACCACTTTTGTAAGAATTCAGTTCGGAAACGATTATCCGAGCACGTATGCGTAAAATCCACGACGAGTTCAAAAGTCGAATGACAAAAGGACTTAAGAGTAAGCATCACGTGGTATATTAACAAATCGGCGTTCGTTTCTCCGATTCTGAAATAGACAATCATTTTTTTATTAACTTCACAATACACCATACATAGATCCCAGATCATGGGATTTTCGGACGATGTCATGTCACGCTTTGGGAATAAATGACAGTGGCATCACCCGGAGATTTCTCCAAAAGTAAAAGTTATTAATTATAAATTCTTACTTGTATCTTCGCGCGATGTAATAAAATACCGGATATCCTTGTTTACTTGTTCCAGCTTGGTAAAAAATATTGGAACTTTTTATACTTTTAAATTCATCTTTCTCGTGCATATTATGTTTTACCATGACTTCTTCGAAATTATTATATGACATATCAATACTGGACCATCGAGCGTAGGATGAAGAAAACAGTAAACTAAAATGTAAACAATGCATTAAAGGATAATCATATATTATGCAAGACTTTTGCCCAACAATAATTTAAAATTAATTTAAATTCAATTAATGAACCTACTGCGAATCGACAGGTTTGTGCTCTGGAGGTCCCAAGTAAGCTAACAATGTAGCCATTTTATCAAACGGTCTTCTTCCTACAGCTTTGTGATCTCTGCTACTGCTTAAATAATCTCCTATACGTTCTTGATGATTCCAAAGTAATCTATGCAAAGCTAGCACATTCGCGTCCGATACGAATGACATCGGATGACTCGCTTGGTCCACAGTTTCACAATCCGACGCTATCTGAATGAAAAATCGTCTCGCTGTTTCAAAGTGTGCTCTCAGAAAATCATTAAACGGCAGCATGTGTTGTTCTTTACTGAATTCAACGTGATTTGCAATATTTTGAAGTATCTTAGACATCAACATTAATCCCCTCTTAACTTGCGGAGGTACTGGTTTATTGATGATACCCATTTCTTGGGGCGAAACAATGGCTGGATTAATGAAACGTAAAAAAATAACCGTTCCGACAGCGCTGATGTTACTTTGCGGACATTGGGGGAATCGTTTGCTTAATACTTGATACAAGCAATGACACATAGACCGAAGTTGAAGAGGAAATTTATCAGCCGAAGAGACAATAGCGTCAAAGACCGTTTGCGTTAGTGCTATCAAATTTTTCCCATTTTGCTCTATATCTTCGTTAGTGTCGATTCGAGCGCTGTCCACTTCGAACCCCGTAGTTGAATCGTTGAGTAGTGGCCTAATCAAAGGTTCAAGGAGATTTTGCAAATAACTCGCTCCATATATTTTAAAACAAAATGCCATTATTTTGCTGCCAAGGCTATTTCCTCGAAACAACGTCTGCATGCAATCTGAAACTTCAACTTCCCTGTAGAACATATTCCAAAGCAATGGAGAAAGCAGATGTTTCGCGTCAAAAAGTGTTACAAATACTCTTGCTAATTCATCCATTTGATTTGAGGTCACGACGTTTGCTAGAGCCATCGCTATTGGCAATTCTCCTTTGTCGCTAATCATAGTTACTAACTGTACAAGTTGTTCGAATCTGTCTGCCAGCACAGTTTCCGCGAGAGTATCAAATTCGGTTCCCTGCTGCAATATTTTTGTCAAAACTTCCATGAATGCAGCTCGAGTTTGTAAATCCTGATTATAACCCAAACCTAAACAAATAATGTTATATAATATATTTAAAACACTTGTTTATACATTCATAATAATAAATATTTTATTCTAATTTTGCAAATAATTAATATTTACCGATTGAATGCATCAGTCCGCTATCGATATTTGCACTAAGTAAATTACTCATAGCCTGAATCGTAGAATTTCGTAAAGTCGATAGTTTTCCCGAAGCAATGCGTGGTCTGGTTACAACTTCTTTTTCGTCTTCTGCCCCGTCATTGCAATCATTCAACAAATTCATAAATAAGGTGAAATATTTAAGAAAAAGTTGCGATTTTGCTTCCATTAAATCTCCCCTATCAGATTCTTCTGGTTGCAGAGGTAAACCCCGTAACAGAGCTCCAACGGCTGCCATGCACGCTTGATCCAAGTCTCTCGAATAAGAACTAGAAAACAAATGTCTGATTACATGCATTGAAGAATATTCAACTTCAATTAACGTGTACCTATAACCTAACAGCAAAAAATATTTTTCTTACATTCTAAAAATATTCGGACTATTCTAACTCCACAAATATTCCTGTTCTTAATCTTTTCTCTCCGTGTATCATTTAATATTTCAGACATGTTGAATGTGAAAATATTTGGGACAAACATTTGTTGAATGTCTTAAATATTTCTTGCTGTTAGGGTTAATTCATGAACATAATAATAATACTTAGTAATAGTTGTTACGTCTGAAGTACTTGGAGGTGCTATATGATGAGCCGTTCCCATCACCCAGTCAGTAAGATATTCGACCAGTTTATTTCGAAATTTCATTTCCTGACGAAAAGCTAAATCGTCTCTTCTCTTCATCATCACTTCAACAAGTTGGCATAACTTTGTTTTGATGTGTACTGCGTGTACGTTGGTGTCGAGGTGTCTCACATAGCGCACAATAGCAAGGGTCATACCCTCGATACTCGTCATGCCAAGGTATTCCGAAGGCTCGTCGGCCTTCGAGTCCAGTACATTTTTCATGATAAATATTGTATGCTCAATAAATTGAGTATTAACGTCCATGACGATAACTTGACCCTGTTGATCGAAGAACTTATCAACAATACTTTTGATTTGATCAAAAAGAATTGGATATAAAGCGTAACTCATCTCATGGCCAACCAACTCTTTGACGTGTCTTTGAATTTGAGGACCTAATTTTTCGTTGTTACAGATTAAGAGTCGCAGGAGATTGAAAACGAATTGCGTTACTGGACAGTACTGTACATCCTGGCTGGAATTTGCCAAACTGGAAGCGGAATCTTGTTTGGAAGAACCCTTTTTTGGTTCGGGATATGCGGGTATGCCTGATAAAGGGCGATTCGGGGACTTTTTCTGAAGGCAAACTCCACCTAAGGCGCACAAAAATCCGGTCATATAAGCCCATTCGTTGATTTGCTCGTCGAGTTCGTGTTCCGTATTTTGGTGGGACGCTCGTCTTTTCCCAGCACTTCGATAGAACGATTCAACTTGACCGTCGTCTGCTTTCGTTTTCGGGTAATTTGATAATTGACGAGACATTACTTCCCAATTCCGAAACGTTTCTTCCCAAGCCTGAAAATGATACAAGATATGTTAGAAATTTATTTGCATCAAAAAATGTGACGCGCATTCAAATATGACACATAAATCTTACAAGTTGAACGCCATTAACGCAATGTTCAATTTTTCGCAACAGAGTCATTATACGTTTCTGCAATGCTGTCCTGCCTTAAAATTGTTTAAACATTTTGTAATTAGTTATAATAACATTTGTATCTTAATTATTCGCGATATTAAATTGAATTACCTTGATTTTGTTCATAGTAATAAATTTTAGTATCACCACTGGCTGAAAATAATTAATTTTCATTATTCAATAAAATTAAGTTACTTTAAAATTAAATAAACAATTACAGAAGAAAATATATAAAATGCTTTAATAACAAGAATTTAATAAAAATTATCAAATTTATTATAATTAAAGTATCGCATAAAATTATTTCGTCCAATAATCTATTTCTAGAATTTATCGATTATTTATAAAAAAAAAACTAACAGAGACATGTGCTTTCTAATATCTTTCTTATAATCACCAGTGTTTAAAACGTTGGAAGCTTGTGAAAGCTCCATGTATAAATGATAATTGGGCAGCAAGCATGTTACAGCAACTTCATCACTGCCGCAACGAATTTCCGCTTCTTCGCACAGCAAAGCGAAGCAAGACATTGAAATTAAAACAGCTTCAGTGTCTATACTCCACAAATACATAAAGAAGACGACCTAATGCAAACGAATGAAATCAATTATCTGCCTATTTTATAAGCAAATAAATCATTACAATTTCAATTATTCAGCGTACCTCGAGTTTAATGTGTGCTTGTTTACAAATATTAATTTGACTACCGACATTGGCGTAATCCTTATTTTGCGATAGGAAGATATTTCGATAAATTAAAATTTCGCGAATCCATTTTAAGATATCCGTATAATTTACGATCTGGTGTTGTATCAGTTTTTGCGATATGGAAAACAGCACCTGCGAACTGACGTCCCAAAATGTATTGATCGGTGCTTCCGGATTCCACGCTTTAATTTTATCCGGATGATGTAAAACTAACAAAGCTTCCATTGCTTCGTGCGCGATATCTGGCATGGTTGGTTGGTGAACTAAAGAAACCAAACCATTTATCAGTTCCAACGTTGAACTTTGTATTTCGTGGCCAGCTTTGCCTTGATTCTGTAACATGAAAAGTCATTGATCGTGTGCAACCGAAAAATTTTCATATCTTTGACATAATAATATTATTAAAAGAAAAAACATACATTTAACATTAGCATTGGATCAACATGAATAAGTTTAACCATCCACAACAATAAATTTCTATAACTGGAAAGTTCTTCAGCGCGATCTTTATATTTATTTTGCTCTTTGCCCTTAAGTGTCAGACTTTGTATCATTCGTAACGGCGTATGGGATATGTAACTCTGAGTTACTTTGTTCAACGCGTCGGTGAACATATTCCTTAACTCAGCACTACGGGAATAGACCAACTCTATCTGAGGCCACCATGGCAGTCTTGGTTGAGTGATAATTCTGCACATTAAAGTTTCGCAGTTAAATTATTAAACGACTTTTAGAAAAATAAGCTAACAATTTATAAATAAATCTGATAAACCTTGACGGGTTAAAATTTTAACAGTTCTGTGGTTTTCAGACTTTTATCAAAGAAATTCCGATTTTCACAGTGGAAAAGAGAAAGGTAAAGAATTAATTTAAAGAAATTAATTAATTTTTTTAACAGGGAGAAAAGAAATTAATGGTTTTTTTAACAGGGAAACTGGTATATTTTATACTTACTTATACAGTGAACTGATTAGAACAAATTGGTAAGACGATGGTGAATTTAGATTGAGGCATACTTTAAATACTTCGTTGTTGTGCGGCTTAATACGAAAACAACTAACAAAACAATCTATAAGTAAGTCGATATCTTGGGCTACGTAATTTTGACCGCGTGAAAATGGTTTGGAAGGATTGAACAGCAGTGACGTCACGTCGCTCATTACGTGTTGCACCAAGGTGAACGTCACATTATTGGAGTCCAAATTATTGATGTAAGTCGAAGACTTGCACAGCTTCACGCAAGTTACCACGGCGGCTTCCATTAATTGCCGACTGGAACCGCCGTGCATGCCCAAACCTTTCTTCACACTGTCGATAAATAACTTCTTCTTGGAATGTTTTGGGGAGCAGGGCGCTCCGGAATCGGCATTTACGATCTCCTCCAAAACTTTCGGCGATAAGATCAGCAGCATTATTTGCAGTGGCCAAAAAATTGCGGCGCGACCCTTCTTATTATCCGCGCAAGAATCCAAAACGTCAAACAACTCTCCGCAGGCTTTGCCGAGATCCTCGTTTGGTTGCTTTTGAAGTTCTGAAAATTCATGCGGGTAGGTATCCATCCAGTTCCAGATAGCTTTTTCCAATGAATTCATTAACACTGCGTGGACTGATTTCTTCAACTGCCGGAACTTTTGCGTCGTTTCTAAAATAGTAATTACTATCTTGGGATAATCAAAACATCTTCACTAATATACAATTTCTTTTCAAGTTGCAATTTTTAACTTCTATATTTTCGAAATATCGTTATCTATACGGGGTAAGAGATCTATAAATTGCTGATATTGTTAGCAAACTGGTCATGTACTTGTAAAAATTGAATAATTACTATCTTAAATTAATAAAACAAAGAAATTAACCTTTGAATGAATTAGAAAATGGGTAATTGTGAAAAAAGAAAATGGTCACCTTGCAAAAGTTTTGTCAGTCTGTGCACATCAACATTGATATGTTGAATCAGTTCAATGTCGCTGTAATCCGGATTTTCCTCGCTGGAAACCGAAAGTTCCTGAAGGCGGGCCGATATGCGATTGAACACGGCGTTAAAGAAATTAAAGCTTAACGCAAATAAAACCTTGCTAGCTAAATTCTTCAAATGAGCATTCTGTGGGCTATCGTTCGGTAAATCTGTAAATATTTATAGTCGTTTAGATTTCAATCGGTATTTTTACAAATGTTTACACTGAGAAAAATATGACAAAGCAAAAGCACCACACTGACAGAGAAAATTTCAAAAAATTATAATCACTTATTGTAATTTGAGGACACGATGGACTATGTTACAAAAAGTGCAATCAAAAGTCTGAAAGAAAGTAATATTTTTCTCAGTGTATTTTAATTGAGGGATGCCTGGAAAGATGCATTACCGATGAATTGGCAAATTTCTCTAAGAAGCAACTTGACGTTCATAGCTTCGTCATACTTGGTCGTATCTTTGGGTTGATTGACTAGGCAGCGTTCCAAGGTGTCCAAAACGATAACGATGGATTCGTAACAATGTCGATCTTGGTCCGTGCTGTGGAAGGACCTTTGACCCCCGATGCACGGGACCATTTCGTTGACACGTTGTAACATTTTCGTGAGGCCAGATATTACGAGGGAAAAACGGTACCGCGAGATTTGTATTAAACACTTTTTGTTTTTTTCTTCGTTTAATTGCGAATGTGTACTTTGAGATCTTGTGCGACATGGCAGCTGAAACAAGTTGAGTCATTAGTTAGATTGGTATAATTTTCGATTTTTCATTTTCAAATTTTAATACCAATTTTAGAGGAGTAAATTTTTATTCAACTTTTTGGTAACAACAACACTAACTATTCATGAAATTATACCAAACTTTATGGGTATCATTTTACAAACAATCTCCAATGTCAATGGATTACCTAAAGTTCAGTAAAATTAAATGGATTATGTTTCTTAATTTATCTATCACGAAGACATTGTCAACAAATTACTGACTTATAATTTTCTTTTTCCCTTTCGTATTACATAATAGTATATTACGTAACTAGGGAGAAAATTCAAGGATAAATGCGATTGCAGTCTGAATCGAAGGCGAGATATATGCTAGTGTGATATGTTGGCATACCCTTAGTAACGCATGACACCCTACAATACATACAGAATATCGCGAGAATATTCTCATCTTAGATATATATCTGTGTTGGGGACTACTGCAGTCGAAGGACAAATTCTTTATCTAATCATCGCCATAAATGTACAATAAAATAGTATACATTTGACAAATATATTATGAAAGTGAAGAACGCAACGTTTTTATAATAAAAAATGTAAGCAAACGATGTTTGTAAACACTTGAAAAGTCGTTTAAACTCGAAAGCAAATTGATTTATATTTCGAAGGTCATAAAAACAGAATAAAGTATAAAACGAAGACAAATTCTATTTACGTTTTGCAGCATAAAAACGTATCTGTTTTCAATCCCATAAAAATATTGCAATTCTTTTTTCATTTTATTTTATTTTAAAGTATTAAAATATTCCTTAATTCCGCGTGAAATCCACATCCCGAGTCCCTTAGAGTAACATTTACAAATATAAAAATAAGAAAAAAAAACTCCCCACGAATGATGTAAACTACGTTAATAATTATTATTACATTTTGGTATAAATAAAATATTATATCATCCACCTTCCTTTAAATAGACCAAAAATTAATGTAATCCCAACAAAAGCACTTTCCTGCATAAATAAGTTACCTCGCGCGAACGAAATACAATTATATTTGTTCGTATCATTAATTCCATCAATGAGCGTTTTCATAAATGAAGGGTCAAAAAAGTGCGCAGTCAGCGGGAACGAAAACAGAATGACGGGCGAGGTATCAATGGAATATGTTATCATTCGCATGTTTCACTGTATTCTCAATAACCCCCACTCCCCTCGGCAGAGGCGGAAAGTCGGGCGGTGGGTGGCACGAAGGTCAAAGCGAAGGGAGGCGTAAAGCGAGCGCGGCAGACGGTGAAGGAGCTTTGGGGCATTCTATGAATGAACCCAGCCGATAACGAAGTTTCGCTGCTTTAATGATCGATAAATTGAGCGACCGAAAATTCGCACGCCGAATGATCAACGAATTCGCCAACGAGATTTGTCACCAGAAAAAAAACCGACGAGGGTATCACCAAAAAGTTGATTAAATCAGAGAACCCGATTCCCCTTTTGGTTCGCCACCAGGAAAAACAAAATTTCAACGCGTGAGGAGATATTCGCGATAAATTTCCATGAATCGAAAGATGCGAAAAGGAAAGGAAAGAAGAGAATAAAGGAATGAAATAAAGAAAAGAATGAGGGTAAAGGAAATTTTTTAGAGGATATGTTGTGAAATTGACTGAAATGTTGGCACAGAGTGTTTACGCGAACGGGCGGGGTTCGCGCGCTGATGAGGAAGAAGGAAAAAAAAAGGTGAACGGGTGGCGGGGTGGAGAGGGGGGCGTTTGAGGATTGAGAGGTCGAGTCCGTCAGTTTGGGCGCGCAAAAGCTGTCGGGGAGTTGGACGACGGTGTGGTTTCTTGGGGAGCACGAGGTACCTGATCTTCGAAACGTGCGATCAGTGAATTGGCCCATTCGCTCGGCTTCTGCGTGCCCATGTCGCGCGTATCTTCACTGACGTCGCGTCATTTCGCGTTTAAATCTTCAGCTCCGGGCGGGGATATCCCTGGCAGCGCTTATCGCTCCGTCGGAGGACATCAGGGGGCCGCCATTTATGCCAGCAGACTGGAGTCGGCGGTCGGGCGAATCTCTCTCGCCTCGGCTCGGGGGTGGAAAAAGGCGAGCAGCCGCGCACCACGCAACCGCGCCATTCATAAAAGCTCCGGGGCCGACCGATCGATCGACGCGGCGTGGCTTCGATCCACGGTCGGATCGCGCGCGTTCTCCATTCTTAACGCCGTGACACGGTTTGCGCCTCTGATATTGATAACGTTGTTTGCTCGATACAGTCAGGGACGCTTCGGCGTGTGTCCACTTGACGCTCCCGCGTTCCTTCGTCTTTTATTTTTCTCATCCACCAACCGACAAATGTTTGAAGAATATTCTATAACAAATACGAAATATTATATAAATTACATTTAATGTATTGCGATTTTGTTAATGATATTGAAGATAGATTACGATTGTATTCCTCGATGGAATTATTTCATTGTACAATTATATATTATAAAAAGACTTGTAATGTAGGGCAGTAATAGTTGCAACAAGTTTTAACCGTGGAATAGCTGTTTATTTAAACTCCAGTGCATGCAGAAAAATTAATATCGCTGAAAGGAATGCTAAAATATTTATTTCGTACCAACTAAAGTATTTATTTGACACGGAGAGAATGAAAATTGCTAACGTTATTGGTAAATTGATTATACAATTAAAAAATTACTGTCTTAAGTTAGAAATATGTACTGATCCAGTTTGTTGACAATTTTTCTTTGGAAGCTGACAATATATATCAAAATGCTGATACTATTTACTAACAAAAGATTTTATAAGTTTAAATTGTCCTAATTTTTACAAGTGTTACCAGTTTATTAATGGTGTTAGTCATTTTTATTAATCTTATCTCGCCGTGTATGGATTTAGTGGAATCAATACTTTGCTTCAGTATTACTTTCATTCATTTTTTAATAGAAGTATCTTTATAATACTTAATAAAAGTTCGTACTTAATATCGTAAAGCTCGTACTTGTTATGTGAGAATTATCTCATTTATTTTTCCATCTGCAAAACATCCTTGTACGTCTACCTTGAGAATTAATGTCAATTAGATCTTTGAACTTTGAATTCGTGTTGCTGAAGACTGTATTTGAATCAATGTAGATAAAGGTAGATCTTTCATATAGGAAATAGATACAGATAGATCTTCTTTATGAATGTAATACACATCCCAATGGTTACACCTGCAAAAGTTACGAATCGGGTAAAAAAGTTATTTTGGTATCTTATATAAAGATTAAATTTCAATTTAGATCTACGTAGGGAAAATATAAATAATATATTTGATGTTTTACATTATTTCAAAGATTATAATCATGTAAATAATAATTGATTACTGAATTATTCATAGAACTGTTTATTCATATCAAGATGAAAATGAAATGATAACGGTCTATTTGTTTATGATTTGTATACCATGTATATCTACATTCACTAATGAATAATTGAATAAGTGATCATTAATACAGTAACTTGTGTTATCTCATTGATAAATACAAAAGAAACAATGTTATTTTTAAGCAAAAAGAAAGTATTCCTTTCCACATAGAAAAATATGATATGGGAATGATATGACAAACAGTAAGGGAAAGTAAAGGGTGAATTATTAAAATGTGTCAACATTATTACGTACGTATTTGTCAAAATAATATATATATACTCCCATAAGTTCTAAAACCTGATATAATAATAATAAAATAAAAACAAACAACAATTGAATAAACATAAGAATCACAAGTTATTTGAGATTTAACAAAATTCTTTCTACTTTAGTATTCAAATTAGTCATTAACACATACTTCAAATTATGCTGTTTTACATCTAAAACAATGGAGTATTGATGATATGATGACAAATTTGTTTATTTATGTTATTTATAAGTGAATAACTATGCCTAGAATTATTAAAAGCAAAATATTATGAAATCATACGATGATATTATAAGATGAAATCATATTTTGTACAATTAAAACTATGAAGTTTTAATATTACATTTTACATTTCTAAATATTTTTAACAACATTGGGCGATGACTCTATTGAAAATGATCAAAATAATAGATAAGGAACAATATGTTAAATAATTTCATTAAGAAAAATAAATACTTTTTCCAGATATTTGAAGTAGACAAAACTCAATAAACAACAATTCATTTATTTTTAAACACATCTTAAAGAAGGACAATAACATTGTTTGTATACATAAAATTTTCTATTTTTAATACTCTCGCGACCTTCAAACCGCTTATTTATTAAATCGCAGGTAAAATTATTGTTTCCAACAAAATTCCCTTTAACTTGATATCTTACATAATTTTATTTTTTCTCTTTAATTTAACCCCCTTCCTTCAAATGTAAACCTTGCTAAAAAGCTTGAAAAGTGTTGAAAAATGCTGAAAACCGCCTAAAAACAGCTAAAATTGGGATTTTCCAGCATTTTTCTACATTCTCTTCCACAAGGGAACATATAACAAGTTTTTTTTATATATAAAGATTGATGTTGATTTTATAACACTGGTATCCTAATCATAATTTTTTTTTTACTTTCTTATATTTATTATTATAAGATGCAAAATAAATTGTAATTTCACTTTTAGGTACCATCGACGAGCGCGAATACCCAAACCTTTATCCAAAAGAACATTAATTTACCGTTCTACACATAAATGCAAAGTACACAAAACAAAAATACCTAAAGGTCAACGAAAAACCGTTGTTTATTACCCATCCGTGGTTACTGACATTTTACGAAACGCGCCATAAATTTCGGCCCAAAAGAACACCTCCCACGCAGCATTTTCGAAGGCGACACGCAAAAGCAGAAAACGTATTCAGGAAAGAGAAAAAGCCCTGGCCGACCAACTCTCGGCGATTGTCAGTCAAACGATTATCGATAAACCGATCGAACGGTTGCGCCGGTGGCTTCGCGTCCGAGTGGTAGTGGGCGCTCGCCGACGCGGCGCTCGTTGAAGGGCGCTTGCGCGAGATGGCGCGCGTGGTCCCTTTTCAAAAGTTAAATGCACTCGTTCCGGGGGCCTATCTCCGTGAGGCTTTTACGTACGGTCGCGAGGCAACTGCGCCTGTGCATCTGTTGCGCGTGTGCCCGAAAGTTGAGATTCTTTTGAAACGTGAAAATCGAGACGCCATCCGCGGCCGAGGATACGTGTACGGCCGGCCGATCGAGTGCGAAGGTCCGGAAGTTTCGCATGGAAAGGCAATCGAGGTGTTGCGCGCGCGAGACAACTCAATCCGAAAGTGGCGTGCTACTCGCGTTGATATGTGATTGACGACGGGCGGCAGAATTTCGAGAAAGAGCGAAACTGGCGGCGAGCGGGTGGTTCCCACGTTCGGTCGCGAGCGAGCGAGAGCAACAAGTGTCAGTGACGCGCGTTATTTCAGTTTGAACTCGGTTCCTGGTTACTTCTTTTTTTTTTGAGGGGGTTTGGCCGACGCCGAGTCCGCTGATTGAGGCGAAAATAACGCGCGGCGACAAATAATGGGATGCACGGTGAGCACCACCGGCGAGAAGGAGGCCGCCGAGAGGTCCAAGAAAATTGACAAGGACCTCAGGGCGGACGGCGAGCGTGCCGCCAGCGAGGTCAAGCTCCTTTTGCTCGGTGCGTAAATGCCACTTTTCTTCAGTTTTCCTCACCCTCTTTTTTCTCTCCTTCTCTATCCCCCTCCGTCCGTCTATCCGTCTCACTTTTTTTCGTCGCCCAAATGGTCGCCCGTTGAATTTTCGACGTACGACGAATTCAATTTAAATAGAGCTACGACTCTTATCGGCGAACGGCCTCAAAGTCGATCCTTCTCTTTTCTTTCTCTTATTTTTTTTTTCCTTTTTAGCGTGTCGTTCGCAATTCAACAAGGGGAAAGATAGCAGTGTCACCGAGTTGAATTGTACAGTGTACCATTGTTGCTGGTGAAATATCGGTGAAACATTAACGAATCGTGTGGCGATGACGGTTGTGTACAAATTTCCGTGTCAAAAATGTCCATATTTACAAATATCACCGGGTTAATTAACGGGTTATTTAATTTCACTGTTTTTTACCAGCATTTGATCGTCACTGGCCCAAATAATTAATTATTAAATGGCTTTGTTAATAACGTAATTGTGGTGGACTGTTTTTTTTCCAGGTATCAATCAAATCGTTTGGTATTATTGAAATCAAACTATACTTAATTGTTATTAATTGTTTAGTAAAAAAAAATAAAAGATTTCAATGTGACATTAAATTTAATGGTCTACAATAAATGGAAAGAATAAGTTGTAATGAGGTTGTACGAATATCTCCGTCCAAGTTATTCTGTAAATAATTTTTTATTCAGGCTTGTATCGATTATTAAATTGTCAAAGTTGACTTACATTCAGTCGTCGGTCGCGAGTATTATTTGTTACACTTATTAACCATGCATTTTATTTAAATTCCAAACAATTTTGAACTTTAAGCTTCAATTTTATTGCTTTAAATCTGTACAGAATTTTTGTTACAAATTAAGAAATTTTAATTGTCCAAGTAAGACTCCGTTATAGTGTTTTGATTGATTTAAATTTTTATACCATAATGTTAATTATTCCAAAACTTTCTAGCTTTGAGTAAAATCATTCTTTATTATTTTGATTTACAAATTTGTAATTTCTAATTTTCTAATGTTCAACATAAATTGATTTAACGATATCAGTAAAAAGCTAAAAAAGTAATCAAAAATGGTTAAAACGATGATTGTAATATTTTATTTAACTGGTTTGCATTGTACTGTGATATTTTTTTTCACTTTGCACGTAAAAGTTATTAATTTATTAAAACAAATTTTCCTTCAAAGTTCCTATTTTATTGCAAATTTAAACCAAATATGGGATATAGTCTATTTTATTGTGTAATAATCATTTAATTAGTATTAATTGCATGTTAAATCGCCACGATTAAAAGAACCGTCATGAATTAAGCATTAATTCTGTCCTCTTTCTAAGCACTGTTCTCATTGCAACAATTCGTGTTATCTATTTTTTGAGTAACAACAGGAAATCTTGAGTACTTGGCGCCGATTGAATCACTATGCATCATACACCAAGAGTGTTTTCCAGCAGATTGATGATTCAGATTTTTAATTAATTTCAGATGATAGATAATTTATGCAATTATTCAATTGACACTTGTAAAATAAAAAAGTAAACAATCACAAACGATGTCACATTTACGTCAAATTTCAATCATTGTTAAAATAATGAAAATCAATAATTTAAAGATATTAGAGCAATTAAAATAAATAATTAATCGAAAAAAAGAAAAGTTTTATTAGAGGCTCGTTAATCAAGAATTCTTGTAACATGTTCCAAAAAAATGGTTTTAATTCAATCTATTAATAATTACTGGACGAATTGAATGAGACACATTGTTGACATTTCACATAATTTTAGATAAAGTATGTTAACACACATGAGCATAATTGCTCTCATGAGTCACACTTACTTACATTATTCTGTCTGAAAAATCAATAGGATAGTTATATCATCGAAATGGAAAAAAAATGTTTAAATCTTTATGCGGTTCGCCTTAATGAATTTGATTATTACATCACAGCTGCTTAATTTAATTCAATCGACATTTTTACAATGTAAACTGGATTATGGAACAGTGTTCTTATCAAAATTGTTATGTATTTGTAGGTGCCGGCGAGTCAGGAAAATCAACAATCGTTAAACAGATGAAAATAATTCATGAAACAGGATACAGCAAGGAGGAATGTGAACAGTACAAGCCAGTTGTATACAGCAATACGATACAAAGTCTCATGACAATAATCAAGGCAATGGGCAATCTTAGGATCAACTTCGCAGATCCTAGTAAAGCGGTAATTAACTCAGCTTTTTTTTTCACATTATTATGAATGGATAATATATTATATATTATTATTATTATTAAGGATAATTTAGCGTGTAAAAAGTTGTATTAATTACCAAAAATGTCGTCGATGCAAGTAATGCGATGGTTCTCTCGAATATTTGCAGGACTTGGCGAGACATTTTTTCACATTGGCATCGGCAGCTGAAGAGGGAGAATTAAATAGCGACTTGGTGCATTTAATGAAGAGATTATGGCAGGATGCTGGTGTGCAACACTGTTTTACACGTAGCCGGGAATATCAGCTCAATGATTCTGCAGCATATTACCTTAATGCACTGGATCGTATTGCTCAGCCTAATTATATTCCAACGCAACAGGACGTTCTTAGGACGCGTGTTAAAACAACAGGCATTGTCGAGACGCACTTTTCTTTCAAAGGACTGCATTTTAAGTATGGGCTGTTGCTTTTAATATCGATAGAATAATTCTTACAGTTTACTTGACATATGTGAATTGGCCAAGTAATTAAAGAAATTGAGTTATCAATATTTATTAGAAATAATAAGGATATATAACTTTATTTTGTTTCGTATTACTATTTTCTTATTTTTAACTATTTCAAAGCTAATTTAATTTTAAGTAATTAGATAAAATATAATTCAGTTAATTGTATACAAGTATGTAAAATAGAAACATCTGAACTGAAAAATCAAAATTTGTATTTCTTTTCAAATCAGATAAAAGTTGCAGAATAGTTTTGAACATTAAACGGTTTAATATTTTAAATATAAAAGAATTCAATGATAACTTCAATTAATAATAGTTTTTGTAAGGAATTAAAAGTTAAAATCACTGCAGTCAATTTTGTGATTTAATTGGAGTTATACGTTAATATTAAATAAATGCCATAATTTACCAGTAGTAGAAGTTATTATTGTTAATTGAGTCAATAAATATGGAGGCACGCATACATACATTTTATATATTTACTTTGTGTTTTTAATAAAAACTTAATGACAGAGTATAAAAAGTAATTGATTGTATGCAATGCGGCTAATAATGTAATGGATACCAGTGCTCGTCACCCTAATACATAAGGTGTTCCAATATATGCTATTCAACTTCATGATTTCCCCCTGATAAGAAGTATAAGTTTAAATATTATTTATATATTATTTTTAATAAATGTAAAAAGTTAAAAAAAGTTAATAATATAATAATAATATAATTTGAAATGATTTTTTTTGACAAATGTATAAAAACAATTAATGTAAACATTAATACAGTACTTTGTAGTTTTTTAGTAATTTCCTTAACATTTATTTAAATTTATTTTAACAATAAATAATTTAAAAAATATACATTAAGGTTAGTGTATAAACAAATGAAAAGTAGAATTGAAAGCATTGTACAGGTTTTTAATTACATGTATTGTAGAATCTTACCACAATTACCCATTGTCTTCATTTTCCCATTACTGTCTTTAAAGAGCAAAGGAGATAAACATAGTGCACTTTATTGTACACTTAGATTACGATTTAATTCAAAACATTTTTACAATAAATTGTAAAATCATGAATTATAATTTATTTTAATTATTTCTAACATTTTATGCGCTGTTATAACGATTTGTTATTCTATATTTTATTGATCGTTATTATTTTAATTTTCAGGATGTTTGATGTTGGCGGTCAACGTTCGGAGAGAAAAAAATGGATTCACTGCTTCGAAGGTGTGACAGCGATTATTTTTTGCGTGGCATTGAGTGGTTATGACTTGGTCTTAGCGGAAGACGAAGAAATGAATCGAATGATTGAATCGATGAAGCTCTTTGACTCAATATGTAATAGTAAATGGTTCGTCGAAACGTCCATAATCCTTTTCTTGAACAAAAAGGACCTTTTTGAAGAAAAAATCTCGCGAAATCCCTTGAGTTTCTGTTTCCCCGAATATAAAGGACCAAATACATTTGAGGATTGTGCATCGTATATTCAGATGAAGTTCGAAAATTTAAACAAGAGGAAAGATCAAAAACAAATATATACACATTTCACCTGCGCTACCGATACAAATAATATACAGTTTGTTTTTGATGCCGTTACTGATGTTATTATTAAAAACAATCTCAGCAATTGTGGTTTGCTGAGCTAAATCATGTATTTCAAAGACAGTATTGTCTTATATATAAGAATTGAGATAAAGAATCAAGGCAAATGATTGTTGTTAAAAAGTTTATGGATTTATTATTTTGAAAATTTAAGTATAAATTCGTCAGTAAGTGAAGTCGTTTTAATCGCACGAGAGATTCTTTATTTCATTTGTAAGGACGACTGAATCTGGCCTTTAGCACTGTACCTTGTATATAATGTTCATCTCAGTAATAATATCGTGCCCTTGTAACTTTTCTTTTGTGTACGTATACATTTTTAATTAGCTTCTTTAGTAGCAATTAGTACGTTATTTAAAAATTTTCAAAAAATATACATTTCTTTATGAAAAAATATCGCAATCACGTTTCAATTATTTGTCAAACTGCAATATCAGTAGTGTAACATTTGATCAAAAGTTTGATCAAGATTTTTAACATCGTGTACCTCTACCTTAAACATACTATAAGCTTTCTTGTAAAGGATTTTAAAAGTTGACAGGTGATGACATTCCAAAATTAAACATTCCGACAAAATTCATATCAGCCGGCTAAGTAAAAAGGAAAAGAAGAAGAAAAAAAAGGTTTGTTTTATTTTTAATTTTAAGAATCTGATGTGCCTGGCTTTCGCGGAATAAGTGATTGTGGATAATAGAAACACTGGATAAAATACATTTTGTACTGAAGTTTATGAAACTATACTCATCGTCTGTTTCAAGACAGGTTTCGCGCCGAATTTTAACAAATTTATGAAACGGACTGAAAAAATAGTGTTACTGTTATAAGTTTAATGTAAAGATACTTTTATATTGAGATTAAAATAAAAACATTTTTATATCAAATTGCAGTCCTTAATTTACTACATATATTGTTAATATAAATATATGATAAGTCATGGTTATATAGTGTATTAAATTTCTGATGTTTAACCATTCAAATACAGTCTCTTGTTTCAGATAAGTTGCAATTGATTTACAGTAATACAAAAATCGAATTTTGTTGTTTCTGTTAGTTTGTATTTAGAAAATCATTTATATATTTAATATAAACCTATACATTTACATAATAAAAATATAATATAGTAATTTAGAATCGTTCAGAAACACGACCAGCAATATTTCTTAGATTTCCATACACTTTTGATTGTACTTGTCCCAAAATTAAGTGACAGATCGACCTTCTTGCTGTACGAATATTTTGATATGATCCAAGTATATGAATTTTTGAATCTGCTAAAACAATTCTTGTTTTAGTAGCATTTTCTATCGTATATTTTGTTCTTCCTTCTTTTCCGGCTAGTCTACCTATGGCTCGTGACAAATGATCACCGCGAAGAGTTTTAACGTCTTTAATTTCAAATGTTTCGATAAATAAATCATCCAAACGCAATAACGCCAGTGCATCTTCCAACTCGAATCCAAGAATAAAAGCTTTTACAAAATCTGCACCCTTTTGTAAATTAGATATATTTGAATTTGCTTTGCTGAGTCGTAGTTCGACATTTTTTGTTCTCAAATTAAATCTTGCTTCCAAATTTAAATGTTCTACGAGTGGAGTAAATAATTTTATCCAATTTTGTTTGAGTGGAGTATATCTATGAGGTGGCACAGGAACCTATAAAAAATCCATTTTATTAAAATATACTTTAAACGTATATATGATTTTTGAAATTCTATATTTTGTTCTTTGAAGTATTATCAGTACTATCAATTCTTTCTTATCTTTTTTATTCACTTAAAACTATGAAAGTAAAATATATATGAATTATGTTTTGAAAAATAGTAAATGTCAAGGAAATATTTTATTGGTAAATTTTTTGGATGTAAATATTTAGATTGGAATTTAGTATTTTTGAGATTTAACATTTTTTAATAAAAATAAATTTTAATGTCTAAAATTAAATATGTAATGATAAGAAGGCATAAAAATTAATTTATGCAAACATACCCGACGTATTTCTGTTGAAAATTTTATCCTTTTATTTTTCTTTGATTCATTTGTTACTTCAGTACCACTCGCTTCACCCTAATAAAATACGATAAAATCGAACATTATTAAGAAAATCACTCTTTACATGATAAATAAGTATAAATATAACAAAAATATTTGACAAATATGACTAACTTGTTCCATAGGAGTTTCAGTTATTTTTCTCTTTGTCGCATTTGTAGCCATTTTTATTAAAATTTTTTCCTTGTTTCTTCTTTAAAACTTATTTTTGTTGTAGTAAATAACAATTAAACTGCAAACTTATAATGAACGTGTAACAACGTGTCTGTTATTTTCTAAGGTTATATGCGATAACACTCTATAAGCACTGATCGATCTTCTTCTTCTTCTTTCTTTTGTTGGTCCGTATGGGATTGTCGCATACAATTTGACCATGCGCATCACACTGATCGATCAATTAACTACAATCGAGGAAAAGATACCAACATTGTAACTCTACACTTACTACTCGATTCAAGTACAGTGCAAGCGCGGGAACAATGAAATATTTAAATTACCTATAAGAGAGTAATCTTATTTAATATCAAATAATATTTTAAAAATATTTTTAAAATATCAAAGTAATATAATTGTAACATCTTTATAATATTATTTAATATTAAATAATACCCCAGAAATATGCTATGAATGTGATATGTCCGCTTCGTATAACATCCCAGGGATAATATTGTCATATTTTTAAGAGTTTAAACAAAAATTAATTAATTTTTTACATTTTATTAAAAATAAAATATTGTTCCAGGAATATTTTTTTATGCCAACATATAATATTCATAGCACAATACTAATATATTATTTCATATTTAATAATATATATATATATATATATATTTTTTTTTTTTTCATATAATAAAGTTTAAAATAAATCATAATTGTTTTATTTTTTGACATTAGCAATATTTCAAATTTCCCACTAAATATTTTGTCATACCAGCGCCACTTTTGATATAAAGTACATCGTGTCATGGTTTTAGCATAATCACGTATATCCAATACTCCTAAAATACGTTAAATTTTCTTAAAAGTAAGATATTCGTGCAAGTATTTTTGAGAAATACAATTTGTGGAATTGAACATAACAACGTAAGTTGAATACGATTATACACATTATTGTGTTAATTCAAGTTTATTCGCCAAATAATTTATACGTCATAAAATGTAACCTAAGAAATGCATAAATAAATACTATTTAACAATAAGAAGTAATTCATCTTGATGTATTTATCTCCGTATGAATGAATATACTTATCTCCGTGTTATCTCACATTCATTAATTTGAATTGTTTTTATTTCGTTTACTCGTTTTTGCTTTCGAAGCATTCTAACCAACTTTCATCCTTGTCAATAATCGTGACTCATTTTATTTGAGAATAAATGTAATTTATAACACAGTAAATTGTGCAGTTATAATATATTTACCATCTTTTTATAATTATGACATATATATTTAGTACAACTATAGAATATATAACAATTCGTTTAATTTGTTTCATATTAAATATTTATTTTTTACTTTAAAATGTATATAACGCTAATTTATTACAGAAACACAATGGCTGTCAAAAACTTGGTGGCATCGATCATTCAATTTTTAACGCAACAATTAGATGATCAAAATATATCCGAGGATTCCAGAGAAAGCTTAGAAGTAGCAATTCAGTGCTTGGAAAGTGCTTACAGTGTGCAGGTATCCGATGCCCCGGCGAATGTAAATCTATTGGAATTATATAAAAGTGCTGAACCAAATGTAAAATCAGCGCCGTCCACAACCTCATCGGTGCCCCTTCCACCTGAAGCAACCGCGGAAGCTAAGGCAAATGCCGAAGCTCTCAAGAATGAAGGGAATCAATTGATGAAAATGGAAAAGTACCAAGAAGCCTTATCAAATTATACAAAGTATGATTTCAGCGTTTAAAATTTAACTTTTCAAATAAAACCTCCATATAACAATTAATGTCATATAGTATACCAGAGCATAAAATTAGCTATTTATGCACCAAGGGAGATTCAAATAGAAAACCATCCTCTTGTGCGAAGTTTACAATCCGAACCATAGGCAAGGTTTCCACTAATCTCCCTTGGTACACCCAGTCCAGACGATTCGTGACCCACCTAAGTTTAATGTAAGATAGTTTAAGTTGGCTATTCTGCTAATGAAAACAGATTTAGAAACGCAGCTTAAAGATGTGTAAGAAATAGCGAACGCTTTTTCTTTAATGCTTCACTGATTCATCAATCAGAAAAATA
>JABFPN010001459.1:0-29092 GCA_022817305.1 Leptoteleia sp. ZL-2020 | reverse complement strand
CTACACGGAGAGAAAAGATTACTAAAATTTACTGACATTCTTAGTAAACTAGTTATATATTGGCAAAAATTGAAAAATTACTATCTTAAGTTAGTAAAATATATCATTTTGTTGAAAATGATTCTTAGAAAGCTGACACATTTTACTAACTTAGGATAGGAATTTTTCAATTCTTGCAAGTATATGACCAGTTTACCAACAATGTCAGTAATTTTTATTAATATTTTCTCTCCGTGTATGTGTATCACTTATAATTTTTGGAAATTTTTTCTATACACATTGTATAGTATTCTATGTTTATAGAACTGTATGCATTACATATACTTAGTTTTTCCATAAATTATTACACCTACAGAGTACATATAGGTTCAATACACCAGAATTTATTAATAAATATACTATTTCATTTTTCTCAGTGCATACTTTAAAATATAAATTAAATAAATTATCAAGTTGTTGTAATAAAACATTTATTACCATACAAGTATGGGTGGATTTTCCATACTATTTTTTTCAGTGCAGGTCGAAACAATACTGCGACGATGACAGCTGAACTAAGCTTATATATTTACAAATAGACATATTCTTATAATAAACAGAAATCTATAGTATTATCTGAGATAAGATTTATCATTAAATTAATTTCCTTTTAATATAAAAACTTAAATTTATTACATACTAACTGAATATTCTTATTTTTAATTGATTTTCTATTAGTATTAATAGGACAATTTGCTTTGTACAGTTTTCTTAAAGTAAGTATATTTTTTTCTGAGTGAATACCAAGCTTTTTATTAAATACTTTTCTTTCTTTCGGTGTATTTCTTTTTTTTTACATCTATTCTCACCGTGTGCCAATTTTAAGATTCATTTCCTCCTGTGTATTTACGATCGAAATAACGATCGCCCGGCGAAGATCGCAAACTGCTGACAATAAGTTAAATTGATCGCAGCAAGCTACCGATCCATTCATTACGAACATTAACACTCGATTGAAGTGTAACCGAAGATCGTTTGCAGTCATCGATGATTTTCAATCGTTGCTAACCGAGCGTCATTAAGCGATAAATCTGAGAAAAGCGCGCGTCATCCCGGCGTAGGGAGCCATTCCCATCCAACTCCGCAACATTGCGCCGGGGCAATGTGAAAAATTAACGATCGCAATCGGCAAATTCGCATCGGACGGCGCGTACGCGCAACAACCGCCGGGAGTTTTGCGAAACTTTCTTCTTTTTTTTTCTCTCTTTTTTTCTTTCAAACGCGTCTCGCGCTTCCTCCGTTTATAACCCCGCGCGTTCGAGGTATCGTAACGATGCAATAAACCTTCGGAGCGAACTCGCAAACGATTTAAATTCGCGTTTCACCCCGCGATGGAATCCGACGCTCTCGTTATTCTTTTCCCTCTCGCGGACCGAAAGGGCCTTCTCGGCTTTTTTATCCCGCAAGCAGTCCCTCGACCCCCTCCCCTCCCCCCCCCTTCCGACCCGCCGAACGCGCCTCGATCTCTCCTTTCCTTGGGTCGTTTTATTATTCTTTCTCTACGGGGCGCATACCGCGGCGAGACGCGCGCATTTCAACTCGTAAGCGAAACGAGACTAAACGATCGACGGCTCGTATGACGCGCCAACTTCTGGTTGTACGCGCGAGCGTTAAATATTTTACGGCGAGAATTTCGCAACGGCGCGATCGTAAACTCCCCACCGGCGAGCTTATGAAATCATTCTTATTCAGGCGCCATCGAAATGGTCACTCGTTGATCCGCGGTTCAAAGTTCAACGCCGGCCGGTTCGACTGTTCCGCGCGGAACGCTTTCTCATTGGCAGGCCGAGAGAAATTCGTTAACAATTAATACCTTATTTAAATAGAAATTCTGGGGTACGCTTGGGTTTATAGTATTATACGATTTCTTATAACACTAAGCGGTATTTTTAAGAAGAAATATTAAAAGAAAATGTTGCAGACGGGGAAGAATATTAGTAAAATTTACTGACATTGTTAGTAAACTGGTTATATATTGGCAAAACTTGAAAAATTACTACTAAAATATGTTAAATTTTCGTATATAAATAGGAAACTGAAACTATATGTAGTGTATAAGAAATTTTCAAATTAAATATATGAAAACTTAGCACATATATTACACTACTTTATATAATTATGTTTCCTTTTCGCATACTTAATGCTAAGCTTTTATACATTTTATTTGAAATTTTCTTATACCTTCCGTATAGTCTCAGTTTCCTAACTATATACGAAAAATTAATATAATCTTTTTTTCAGTGTATCTTAAGTTAGTAAAACGTATCATTTCACCTTAATGTTTTATTTTTGACTATGCGAATTTAGTGGTTGAAACTAAGTATTTCTGTCAGTACGTGGACGCGTGAAGAGAGGTAGGGGGGGGGAGGGGCGGGCAAAAAAGGCAGGTAGGAGGAACAAACGAGAAGTAAGCAAACGTCGGAAGTCGGCACGAGGCGTGAAGAAGTAAATCGACGTAAATCGCCGCGCGAGAGCAGCGCTTATTAAGAGTCCGTAGGGCCGTCAACATTTCAAATTATTCCGCGTGAATGTATAATTAATTTTTCCTCTTTGACAGATTAAAAGCCACATGCGAGAATCGCCGTGCAACTTTTTCGCGGTGACGCCGGCCATCCCATTGGCCGACAATATTACCGGCGATTACGAAGAGCACCCGGGCACATTTCCGATTGATCGATTAATTATGGCGAAATTTAAGGTGCCGCGAAGAATGACCGCCGATTACTTGGCTACCGATGTTGCCCATTAAATTGTCAAGAATTAAATGGACACTGACAAATTTGAGACTTTGTTACGTACGAAATTTGTAGAACGAGCCATTTATTTTGTGGATTATAAACAAAACAAAAAATGAATAACATTTATCATTGATACATCTTGTGACGTCATACTATTCATTTTTTTTTGTTTCATAACTTTATTTATATTTTGATGTAAGAAAGCAATTTCTAATTTTAGTTCGGTGAATCCGTTTCACTTTTGATTTTTATTAGTAGATGTGGGCATAGTAATGTTAATATATACGGATATTCATTATTTTTTGCAGTATAACAATTGTAACAAAATATGGATATTCTAATCTTTTCTCCTTAATCATAAATGTAAGTGGTAATATAGCAAATCGAAATAAAATTGTAATTTTACTATTAATATATTGCAAGTACAAAAAATAATGTTCCTGATGTATTCTCAATAGAAAAATGGGCTATTTATACATTACTATATAAAGTAATTTTTAAATTGTACCGTACTGAATTGTATGTCCTTCAGTATTTAAAAGTACGTCCTGTGAAAATGGTTTTAACTGTTAAAATTTGAAAAACACTACTTCCGGAACAAAATCACTATTTTTTTACATCAAAATATACATCACAACCAATTAATGAATTCATTCAACAAACAGAAAGAAAGCACTCTAGTTGGTTGCAATACCACTGATAAAGAAATTGCCAGTTATCAAACAAAACTATGAACTCCGGTGGGATGTCACCGACCATCAACCGGCGGTCATTCTTCGGTGCACCGAGCGCGATAAACCGCTAAACACAAATCCGGTACTTACTTTGTTGCCAACCTGTTGGTGGTATGCCTCTCACGTTCTGAAACAAAACAAAAAGACGCTTTCGTTAGAACTGAAACACTTGCACACATTTCCTTAAGATTACCAATCGCACTTAAACATCTAACAACGTTGAAACACCAAATAATACACATCCCGCGCGATACGCAACGACTTATAATTGACAATTGATTTCCAATTGACGGGCGAGCGAGTTGAGTGTCACTGCCCGGGTGGGGGTAATGGTTATCCAGGTGATGGTTATTGCGTAAACAATGGAACGCGCGTCATGGGAAAAAGGAAGGAGACGCGCGGATGACGAGGACGGCCGGCCGAAGACAAGGAGGCGAGACGTGTTGTAAGAGCGCAAGAATGGAGCCGGGGTTGGGGATCGCGCAGCTAAACCCGTGGGATTGGCCGAGAGGAGAGCGGCGACAAAAATGGCGCGCACGTGGATTGCCGCACTTTTCCAACTTTGACCCAAATTCGGGCGATCTTTGCGCGAATAAACGCGGGGAAAATCACCTGACGCGAAGAGATAGCCGGCGTAATCCTTGAGGACGTCGAATTTCGTGCACATCTCAGCGGGGCGGTTGGGCGCGTCGTAGTTTGCGGCAAGTTGCGCGCATGTTGCCGGCAAGCGGCCGCGCGTCGGGTCTCTTCGAAGGACGGAAGGGGACGCGCGCGCACGTACACACCCGGAGACTCGGCCGGAATGACTGAAACCGGCGAGCCCACGGCTGATCCTCGGAGCGCGCTCTCGCACACGCACGCACGCACGCACGTACGCACGCACGCACACACGCACGCGGGCAGACACGCACGCAGGCCGCCGCCATCCACGTAAACGCACACGCGCTCGCCGTAATGCTTCGGCACCGGTGCTCCGAGACGCAGCCTGCAAACGGAAGCGTTCACCTGCTTTCCTGCGCGCCTGCTGCTGCCTCCAAGGCTGGCTTTGTGTCGTTGCGGGCCCCATCGGGCCCCGTCGGCCGCCGAACGATCGCTCACCAATACGGGCCCCCGGCGCTTTGTCGTCCCGAGGGATACGACAATCATTTTCGTACAGGATGTGTCGCTTCGAGTGGGATACGTGATATGCTGCACGTAGGGAAATTTGTTAGCCATCGTTACTATATATTTCGTAATAACTCGGGGATGCCTTGCGACACTTTTTATATCCCGTAATATTTTTAGGAGAATATTAGTAAAAAATGTCGGAATAGAGGGGATAAAACCCGTTACGAATCACGCGTCTTATCATGATTTTATACCACCCAGTTACGTAAACTTACGTTTACGCGTAGATTTTCAGATGATTTACGATCGGAAATAGTGTTACCGATCTTGTCCGCCAGATTGATTGATTGACTGCAAAAAATCATTATTAATAATCGGCGCTGACAATCGCTCGATTCTTGACACTAACAAGGCACTATTTTCTATTCATACATTTTTGCCGCTTACTCGTCGATTGATGAACGATTGATAAATGTGAAGATCATAATTGCATTTCAATGTTTATACTTATACCAATTTTGTGTAATTAAATTTAATAAATATGCGAATATTAAATTTCCAGTACCCGGGGAGAAAAGATTAGTAAAAATTAGTACTGACATCGACACTAAACTTGAAGAAGTTGAAAAATTACTATCCCATGTTAGTAAAAAGTATTAGCCTTTTTATTATTTTTACTAACAAATTGACACGTTTTACTAACTTAAGATATAGTAATTTTCCAATTTTTGCAAGTGTATGATCAGTTTACTAATAATGTCAGTAATTTTTATTAATCTTACAATTGCGTGATCTCTTTAAAATACATATTATACTCTAACCATATCATAATTGTTGTCAATATAATCATTTCTATCGGTATATACGATGCGATAAAATTATTGCTGCACCGTTACTATTTGTCAATTTTTCATCAATGCGCCGTAAAAACACTTACAGCAGGATATCACTGCTAATTTCTTCACTTGTTATGCAAAGCGTGCAGTACCTTATTGTCAGTGTTAGTTACGCAATCAACGGTGGGAATGGGATTATGCGATCGTACCGATAGAAGTGACTATTTGTTTCCCATCTTTTATCAAGCTGGAAGGCGTTAGAATTGTCACTTCGGACTATCATTAGGGATTTAGGAAACGCTGCGACCATTTATCACGATAATTACCGTATCGCTTATCGCGTATCATATGATAACGCGCGATAACTGATTATCATTGAAAACTGACGATCAAATATTGGCATTAATAATGATTTATAACACTGATTCATTATGATGAGTTCTCCATTAAGAATGATTATTATGGACCATTAGCGATAATGGGTTTTCGCGGGTTATTTGCGAAGAATTATCATCAATAAACATCGGTAACGACTTAATCCGAACGATCGTAAATATTAACGATTGATATCGGCACCTGATAACTCGGCGTTAATCCACTTCTGATGATCCGAGCACACCCAAGTGTCTCCCGCGAGCCGTTCATTTACATCGAAATAACGCACGTGGATGTTGGGCGCAATTATTTAACCTAAAAGGTTGCCCCGCCGCAAAGAGTGCGAGACGGTGAATGGCGAAGAAATTGATCCGAAAATTAGTTCCCGCGAAGGTGACCCAACCCTTAATTCGACAGCAGTTTAAACTCTACGCACTTGCCGCGCTGATCTTCGAGTTGATTTTAAAACTACTCCTTTCTCTGACTTGCAAATTTCACTGAATAGCAACCCCTGTTCCACGCAATCGACAGTCCGATCAAATGGAAAAATAATCAATGCCGATAACATCGACCAAACACTTCTAAATAGTGATTCCGAATGGCGCGTCAAGATCGACCATTTAGATCATCAGTTTGCTGCTCCTTCAGAGGAGCATCGTTTAACATTCACGGTCTTCATAAAAGCACGATTAAGTGAATGTGAATTTGAGTGGAAAACACGCACGCATCCACGCGCTACCTACGGGCGCAAAATAATTATTCGATTTAATCAAGTGGATTTAATCTACGTTTTATCATCAGGTAGATTAACTTTATTTCCGCGCCGCGGCGAAATTTAATGAATACGTAAATAGCTTGAAAACGACGCGACACTTTTTCCAACGGCCTCATCAACGTCCAATGACACCAATTACGAACATTAATGCCTTTTGAAAAATGGATCAGATTGATTTGACTGATAATCCTATTGAAATCGTTTCGTCATAACTGACCGGACCCGTCAGTGCCTGTACAGTTTTATATCCGTGTCTTATTTTGACAGTTCCATCGTAAAAATTTTAGTACAATTTATGGACATCAATTAGGATTTGACTATTCATCTATTATCTCAAACGATGTTTCCTATTGTAATAGTAATATATAGGCATTGCAGGAAGAAAAATGTGTAGTTGTTACAACCAATCATTTTTCTCCGCGTAGTACCCATTAGCAAACAATTTTCAAGTTTATTGTTAATTTAGAAATCCTGCTTGATATGCGGAAAAGAAAGGAATGGACAACAATAACGGTGAAGAATTTGATTGCACCCTTGTAAATACAACAGGTTTGACGTTTGACAACTTGACAGCCCCCCGTTCCATTCTACTTTTCTAATAACTGGTTACAGTGACAATAATCGTAACACAACCAAAGAGGAAAGGTGCCAAATTTCTGGACAATCTAGTATCAAAATAATTCTACTAGCGTGCTCAAAAAAAAAAAAAAAAAAAAAATGTACAGCCGATTTGGAACACCGCTATAGTTATCTATAAGTCAACATAGAAAGTAAATTTCTATACTCCGTGACTTCGAGGTTCCGTTAGCGAACAATATTTAGTCCAGCGCATTAAGCCGCGCGAGCTGTGGAAAATTTCGCGCGCCACTGAAATATTAAGGTCGGAGCAAACGAAAATAACAGGGATCGGTTGGCGTTAAGACAGATGCGTTTTTTAGTCGTGTAATTGTATCACATGGATTTTGGCTTTTTTGCCGTTGCAACCGTTGCGTATCGATATGACACGGAGAAGAAGTGGGCATGAACGTGTGGCACACGCCGGAGCAGCCGCTCGAGGTGGCACCTGTTTTTCAGAATGGGGCCTCCCGACGCCGTGAGACCACCTTGTTCCGAACGGATAACTCTGCTCTTGAGCCGATAAACGGCGCAGGCCAACGGCCCTGCACAATTCCAACGCCGAGTTATTGTGCGCGCAGAAAACAAAATGGCGTACGACAATTAGCCGCTGCAAATGAAACCGTGGCGTAAGCGGCACAGCCTCGGCCGCTTACGGAACCATAAACGGAAATGAAACAAAGTTGTTCGAGAAAGTACCCGTCGAGGGGGGACGCTCGTTTGCTTCCTCGAAACTTGCGTACGCGAGATTAAACTCGGATATCTTTCGTCACGTGACTCCCCCCGCCACCCTAGCATCAGTACCACCACGTAGGGCGGTTTACGATCGGCGACAAATTTAATGGGACGCGAGTGTCGGTGAATTATAATTATCAGTGGTGATTATACGCTATCGAAATATTGCGAATATCTCGATGTTCTTAATTAATCACGCATGGGGAGACGATCGATAAGGGTTAATCGACATTGAATACACATAATTTATGATTGGCGTATGTGTGGAATCATAAATATATTTGAAAATTTGCAAAAATGTTGTTTATATATATATATATATATATATAGGTCACTATTTTAATACACGAATTTATTTAGCTTTACGACAAATCCTTATTTGAATATGAAATAAAGAATTGTAGATTGGTGGTGCACTGAGATAGGACTCGAGAGTATTAACACGCTCGAGACTCAAGTTCAATTCCGTGGCAAAATAATTTTTTTTTGAACAAGCATCTTAATGCACTCACAAAATTGTCTATTTATTATGTAATAGAATCTACTTATGTTTAATAGATTTTCTATTTAATATTTGTATAAATTCTTAATCTAAGAATCATTCTATTCAATTGCAGTCTTTTAGAGTGTAATAAAAAAAAAGTGAAACATTCGAACGTAAACACAGTTTATATTCATTCAAGTGTAAGTAGAAATTAAATTCCACTGAAATAAAATCAACATAAACGAATCAGACCTGTTAAATTGTAATGAAAATCAATGAAAGAAATTAAATTAACAAACTTTGGGACGACCACTGATAAACAATGCATGCTGTTAAAACGTTAAAGTGATTATGGTTGGTGATTCCATTGAGGAACCCACCTATATAGTCACTAATCAAATTTATTTGGTCACTTATGATCCATTGCGTCGCAATGTAAATGTTTATAGACGAACAATTGTCAAATATATTACCCCCCCCCCCCGATATCGTCGTTGATAACGATCCTCGGTTATCAATAACGGTCACTAAACGATTTGTTAAATTGGGGTTAATTATGTTAAGCGCGAGCACAATCAATAAATGAGGGAAATAAGTGGAATTGGGGAGGGTCGCGGGCTCGATGGACTGACTGACGAGGAACGCAAAAATTTGTATGGAAAAACTGTCGACTGTCTGTAATTATTAACGACGATGGGCCGACAATGGCGGCGCAATAAACATAAAAGAAAGAGGACGAGGAGAGAAAAGGCGCGCTTTCCATTCTGCCACAGTCATCACCAATGATTATCCTCGATCACGCATTCAACGTGTAACGTATCCCCCGTAGGGGATTTAATCACGTTAAGTAACTCGGAGTCTGTCTGCGACCGTCCTTGTCCCGGCGCATCGCGTTTCCTTGGATAGCAAAGGTGGGTAAACCTCGAACTCGGGCACGATATCGACCCCGCGAGTTCGCGCGCGTACACCCATCCTTGTCGGCCCCTTTGTTCTTTTCTTCGCATCGTTTCCTCTCGCATCTCCTCGTCGGGCTCTCTTTCCACATCGCCGGCAGGTAATTCATCGCGGACCGGCAACTCCGAGTCGCGGAGGGGCGGGGGACGCGCGCGACGCATGCGAAAACGGCGGGGAGCGAGGGGCAGGACGGGGGAGGTGGAGGAGGAGGAGGACAAATAGATGGATGAACGGGAAGAGGGACGGAGAAGATCGGAGGGACGGAGACGGTCGGGCCGAGCGAAGGACGACGGAGAGAAACGGAAAGCGCGGCATAACGCAGAAGCGTGTTCCGCCGCCGCACCATCTCCCCCGCCCCGCAGCCGCTCTCACCCCGCCGTTTAGTACTTATGACCGTTGAGGAGAGAAGGAACAACGTTATTACGGAAATGGACCGATGCGCTAGACTTTTCGACGACTCACTGTTTGACTCGTTCCCCCGGGAAAACATGCTGACAATTTACTTGAACTCGGTCTCGACCCTTGCGGAACATGCGAACGGAATGGAAACGAAGGTCGCGACTCCGCTAACGTATTTGCTTATAAGTGCAAGAGTCGAGACGGCTCGAGGAAAGATTTCTCAAATTTTAACCAATAGAAAAATTAATACAAGGCTCCGTAAAATGTTCGCTATACTGGACTCTTCTATAAGTATTATTTTTTTTTTTTACGTGTGATTCTAATTTAGTATTATTATGTCCATGTGAATTTTAACATAATGCATGTTAAATTCGTTTACTTCACATACTTAAAAAATTCTATCGACTATGATGTCACTTGTTCCTATTTCTGGCTACTTTTTAAAATAACATACGTTTAATACTTTTTAAATTAATAACGTTATAATTAATTTTAATTTTAATTAATTTTAATTTAAATTAATTTTAATTTAAATGCTAAAATTATTTTTATTTAACCTTTGATAATGCCAATAATTTCTTTAATTGCAATTTAAATGCCTTTTTTCAACGATCAATTAAAATCATTTTAAATTGGAATTTAAATTTTGTTTACTTTCATAAGTATATCATATTTTTATATTGTTTTGGAGATAGAACCGAAATTTTTTTTAATCTAAATAAATAATAAATTGTGATAATAAGAATAATATTTCAAAAGTTCATTTCCAAAGTTTCAACTTTTTTATCAATATAATCTATCAATTAATAAATCATTATTATTCATTATATATTAATAACGTTATTATTACGATGAAAAATATTATTTAATAACCACTTTCCAATTATTATCAATGAATAGCTGTCATTATTAGAACTTAAATTGTTGATTAATAGTTCTTTGTGACAACTCGTCAATGATTTTTATTCGGGACATTTGTTGTTAATATTTAGCGACATATCAAGACCACCATTGCATTGCCATTAATCATTCCACAGACGTTACAGCGTGTCCATTAATTAATTAACTTTTCGAAGAATATTTCCAACGATCTTCTTCGGTCTTTCAAAACTCATCTTTAAACGCTTGCGGTCTTTACGATCTTGTTTCTGATGGTCAACAATAGTCATATTATACTACAATCCGGCTTCCACGAAGATGATAGGTTTCCTCTACTATCTCCAATTACCGTTCTCTTTTGGATTCGGATAGTCGCTACAGAGGTCCCGACCTGTCAAGTACAAAGTGCCAATTTCGTGCCAACAAGGTCACCGGCAGAGCCGCGAATATTTTGACTCGCGTCATACGAAATCTTTCGATTCCTCTTCGGCTCGTGATTATAATCATTAAATCTGTTTCCTCGATCCTTTGATTTTTTTTATTCGATGAAATCCGACGCCGAACAAAAAACGACTGTCAAGAAACGAGCCATAATTTATGAAATTGCCCGCCGTTTGACAATTAAAAAAAAAAAAACCATCGAAAATACGGCAATTTCATGATTCCTTCGCCGGCTCAATTATCCAACTTATCGTCGACCATGAATCACAAACTCTGACCTCCTTTCCGTGTCAATTTTTCAATTCTCCTTTTTCGCAATTAAACGACTGTTAATTATCCGAAAAAGATGAATTTAAAGCGAGGCCCATAAATCGGCGACGTAGACGACACAAATTGCCGCGTTTCGTCGGCCTGAAAAACCGTATGATTATTTGTCTATGCCCGGAGGTGCGGACGGACGAAGGAGCAAAGTAAACGATGGAAGAAGCGAGAAGAAAACATCGGCGGGCGCGTAATGTTATGAGTTGATTAGGACGGCAAGGTATCGTCACTGCCGGTGCGGCGCAAAGTAATCGATGGTTATTAAAGTTGTTCGGCGCAATACGGCGTAGTACGCGCCCGCATACAATGAATATAAACTTCAAACACGCCCTGTTAAATTGACGCGGTGGCGCTCGCACACACGATTCCGGCCGTTTTCAATTCACAGTTTCGACGTCTTTCGTCGTAGAAGAGCCGTCTTTGTGCCGGCGAAAAACACCGGAAGCTATACCGCACCCACGGTCGTACAGCCTAGGCACATTGTCACGGCATAATGTAATTCGGCAAGTAGGTCATCCGAAGCTTCGCTAACTATCGGCGGTGAATTGCGAACGCCTCGCTAAATATTTTATTTACGACGATCGGCAACGTCGCCGGTCGTTCTCACTGCAACGGACTTATGTTTTGAATAATTCCAAACCGGGTGGTGGAATTGTTAAATTTCACATTCTCATAAGAGCCATAAAATGATTGTACAAGTTCAATCTTTTGGTACACTCACAAAACTGTCTATTTAAGAGTAATAAAATATTCTTATATTAAATAGGATTTCCATTCATTATATGGACAAAACGAAATTCTATTTATAATAAGAATAAATAATTCTTATAAAGCATATATTTATCTAAAGAATAATTCCATTTATATTAAATGGATTTTTTTCAAGAAAAGAATAAAAGTAGTTTCAGTTTAAGAATATTCAACAGATGATACAAATTTAACCTAACAATTGCATGCAGTATATATAGATATGTACATACCCACACTACATATGAAAATATGTATATTTTAAATTGTTGCAAGCATAAATTTATCTTGAAATTTGCACAAACACTATAAAATATTTTAAATTACACTGACCGAAACACAACTGCAACGATGACAGTTGAACTATTTCCTTTTAATATAAAAACTTGAATTTATTGTAAATTAACTAAATATTCTTATTTTTAATTGGTTTTCTATTAGTTTTAATAGGAAAATTTTCTTTGTACAATTTTCTTAAAGTAAGTATATTTTTTTTCTGAGTGTACTTTAGTTCAATCTTACAATCTTCATTTACTAGTCACTTTTCATTATTTACTTCCCATGAATGTTGCCTTTAAAATTGTTAGCGCGACTGCTAACAGCGTTTTGCCAGTTGTGAGGAGTTGATGCGAGGTAGTGAGAATAATGAAAAGAAAATGAAGTAAATTAAATTTAAGTAAATTTATTTAATAAGATTGAAAGTCGCCGAAACAGAAATGTTTTTCATAAACACAATAAATTCTTGTTTCATGCGTTAGAATTCCTTTTCCATGGAAAATTCGTTCAATCGAACAATTCGTCTTCATTTAACGTTCATATTTGACGCGTACGTGCGCTCATTTTATCTAATAACAGCAACTTCAGGCCGAGCTATGCTTTTTAAGAGCCGATTATAATATTACGAGAGACTTGTCGCCGTTTTCGATAGAGAAAACGTTTGCATATTACTTTGTCGCCCCTTGGCGCGGCGTAAACCGGTAAGAAGAAACCGAGGGCCGTTCGCAGCAACGCCTCTAAGGTCAGCTACGTGTCAAGTCAAAGAATCCAGTTATTCCGAGGCGCGCGTTTCCGGCCGCCAGCGCCATCCGATAAAAGTACGCCGCGAGCCGGTGGAACGAGTTCCGAATTGAGTTTCCATCCACGCGATTTCCCGTTCGCGGGGCTCGCCTGCCGCGCGTTTTCTTCTTCCACTATTTCTGTTATGCCGTTTGTCCCTGCCCGCTTCAACCTGCTCCTCTTCCTGTCCTCGTCGTCCCTTCCTTGTCGCGCGCACACTCTCTTCACTTAACCCTTTACACTGATTCCCGGGTATTATGATCCTTTCGGCGTTTGTAGCCAATTTGCATAGGCTCAAACTGACGTATCGAGGGCTAAACTGTTCGCGGGCGTCGCAGTTTGTATGGAAATGCGACTTGGTCTACATTATGAATGATCGATGCAATGATTAATTTAAGCATCTTTTCTCACGCCAGGTTTTCATTTGGAGTCAAATCAATATTTCGAGTTGACATAATAGTGACAGATAGTAAGCAAAAAAGGTTATAAAAACTCTTGATTAAAAGACTGTTGTCGTAAACCTTTAAACCAAAACTTTTCCTGTTTAACATTAATTACCCTTGCTTAACATTTATTTCTGATTTTAATAGGAGTGTGATTGATTTGTAATGTATTGCAAGAGGTCTTACAATCTTATATACAAGTTCAATCGATTCATTTGATCTTTTGCATTTAATGAGATGCACGGTTAAGATCTAGTTGTAATACTCGGCCGGATGATCGTTCAATTTGAATCGCCCGTCAGGGATGATTTCAATCAGACAATTTTCGATTGAGAAATTCGATTTCAACGTCCCTCAGCGGTTAGTTTCCAATTACCATTTCTATTACAACGTCTGGCAATACTAAATATCCAAAAGCTCACTTCCAGACACTTAGTATTCCAGCCCCACAATCCTATAACTCTTAAGAACACTCAAGTGGTCTTTTGTTAGAACTAGTCTCTTAAAAGTTTACGAGCGGGATGGTCTGCGACATTACCTCGCTGCAACAAACCGCAGTAAAATAATCCCGCCTCCCAGTCCCTCGACCCAATTCCGGGTCCCAAAATACGATCATTATTATTCAATAATTTCAACTCCTCTCCCGGTTAATTACTTCCGTCGGAATATTCTACCCGCCAGATGACAGTGATTCGCTGAAACGCCGTGGCACCGTTACACGGCAACTCCTTTACTCGGCGCAGTAAACCCGTAGGCTGACCAAATCGAATTTCCCGGCATCTTATCCGCAATTAAATACTAACATCCCTTGTGAATCAAGAACGTGAACAAAAATGACGAGGATTTACAAGGATATTGTTACTGAATCATCTTTTCTCATGTTTTTTTTTTCTTTAATCCTTTTTTTCTTTCCTTTTTTTATTTTTTTTATTTATTTTATTTTTTCTTTCTTTTCTTTCTTTATCTATTTTAAAATACAGTGGGTTATTCAGGAAAAAGGTATTCATTTTCAACCTTTTATACACTGAAAAAAAATAAGCGAAATATTTCCAAAATTTATAATAATATTACCATACTTTATGAGAACGTTGTCCTAATTCGGATTTATTGACCTATATACCACTTCGTTTAAAAACAAATGACATAAATCTAATTACATATCCTACACGGAAAAAAATGGCATGTGATTTACAACTAAATAAATATATTTGGTTATTTCTATTTAAAATAGAAATAAAATTTGTATATTATAAACATATTTGTATATCAATGACAAATAAATTATTTGTCTGCAAAATTTTTGAATAATACATGAATATACTGGTGATTGAGAAAAAAAATATATGAAAACAAAATACATTTGCTTATATTTGAGTGAAAAATAATTTTTAAGTGAATCACCTAAATTTTTATTACTCGCAGATAAATGGTTCGTCAAAGTGAACAAAACACTAGCGTCGCTACGTATGTGTATGTGTTAGCGAGTGTAAGTGGTTTATGTTGTCACTTTTAACCTAGTAAATGTTGTCGATTTTAAACAAATAAAATACAATAGATGTTGTTAATAAACGACATATAAACAAATTCTTATTGATTAGTTTCTTTCAAATTTTTTTAAATTATTTTCCACATTAAATTATCGAAGTCCAATATATTTTGGTGCTTCTGTTGGCATAATGAATAAGATTAGTATCGTAGCTGCCAAATCGCATGATGTTGAATTATGACGTCTTACTACTCCATCTAAAATTTTTGGTAATGACACCTGAACGGCTTTACTGTTTCAATAAGATAATCATATCAAAATTTGTTTAGCTGTTATACATAAAATTTCTACTTGTTCCAATAGCAGCTAGAATTTTTAGGTATCCTTCATAAATTTCTACTAGTTCTCACCGAAAAATTTTTTCCGTGTATACTAATATTACGTTTTTTAATATTTTTTATTACTTTTCTTGTACAGTATGGTAATTTTACATATATTCCCGCGCTAGGACCGGCTTACCACAAGTATGATAATATTTCGCTTCTTTTTTTTGTGTAGTCATATTCATCCAGGTTAATGACTAATTTTAATTCAGAAACGCAACTGAGCGATCGAGTAAAGATTATTGGATGGAGCATCCACTTTAACGGCTCGTAATGTCATCGATATGTTCTTTTGGTCGTTTAGAATCGGTAAATAAATCGAAACGCTGGAGTGCGGTGGTTAGCTGGACGGTTACCATGGATACCTTCGCGTTCTCATCTCCCTGCCCGTCCTTATTCGCGTCTGTCTCTATTTTTGTTGGACGAACGCGTGGTGGAACGAGCGAGAGCATTCCAGACAAAGATGGAGCGGGCCGAAGGGTGGCCCAGGGTGACACACACGTACTATTTCGCTGGTCTATCCGTACGGGTGCAACAAAATACATCCTCGTATGTGTGTGTGTGTGTGTTCCATCCTCGTCTGCCACGGCGGTGTGTGTGGCAGACGAGGATGGAAAGAGAGCTACCGCGAAAGCGACCGATGGTTCTTCAAGAGGGAAAACGCCGAAAAAGAAAGGTCATTTATTATGGAATCTTGGTGGCATACATGCTTTCGCGACTAATGCAAACGCCTATGAGCTCTTGATGAAAAAAAAAAACTGATGCAAACGTCGCGGTATGGTTCACGACATTTTCCTAGATTATCTTGGACGCGCCTTTTCCATTTTTCTCTCCTTTTCATGTTACACGCGCAACGAGTAAAGCACCCGAAGGAATCGGAGTAAGATAAAATATTTGTTCCGGGAAACTAACACCAGTCCGTTTACTGCGAGGTGTTTATGATGAGACACTTTTTGGTCAGTCAGTTGAGTTTATTTATATGATTGTGGGGAGATCTAATTTTAACATTCAAAAGGTCAACCAAGGTAACTTTCGTAGGGGAAACGTGCCTAAAATTTTGCACATACATACAGATAGAAACATTCCATAAAAAATTTTTTATTAGAAAAAATTAATTTGAGAGATTAGGTCAATAACATTGATCGGATCATTTGTGACACTTGGACGAAACATGTAAGAGTTTGTCAAAAAATAGAAATCTTAATTACCTATAAAAGCGAATACTTTTTTTCCGTGTAATAAATGTTATAAAAATATAATACTATCGCCAAAAATAGCGGGCTATTGTTGTAAATTACAATAGCCTGAGATCACGATGTGGTCATGTCACATAAGTAAGTATATCACAGTCAGTGGTTTCATCGTCATTAAACTACGATAAAAAACTTTCTACTGTCAAATTATTTTAACCGCTAAAATAAATATTAACGAATCAACATTTTCGCAAATTCAATAACACCTAAAGATCACATGTAGAGAAATATCACAGTCGCAAGATTGAAATATATATATAAAATAAATAAATATATAAAATAAATAAAATATAAGTAAAAAATTAGAAGAACAAAAAATCCGTAAGCAAACAAACAAGTCAATTTAACGTATTTACACCCTTGAGAATCGAAAGTAAATTTTTATTCTGTTATATATTTCGCGAAGCTAAGTGTTCTTTTTCTATTTGAGTAAAAACTTTATAAGAAATAACTGAATAGTCGAATTACAAAGAAATACTGAAAAAACTGAGAGTTTATTACCCTATATTAGAAAGAAAATAACAAACAAATAAGAAAGTTAATATCTGATTAAATTTATCTATAATTTTGAAACAATCCTGTATTTAGTAACATCAATGAGTATATATAAGCTGAAAAATATTACGTTTTCATTGCATTCGACTAATCATATGTTCTTTCTAACAAGAAGCACACTTCGAAATATATAATTGATTAAAAATTTACTTTTTATTAAAACGATTCCCTATTCTCGCTGTGAATCTGTCGACCCACGAAAAGTCGGGCTCGTCAGATTCTCCGTGTTCGCTACCTAAATAAAAATATCGCTGCTTACGATTTTTTGTTGGCCCCTCCGATTTGAGCTCCAACTGAAACAAAAAACGAACACATTTCTTATTAAAAAGAAGTTCACAAAATACATAAATAACATTTAATATTATTCACGCGTCTTAATTTGGGTGTTTCGATTCTCACAACGATTACAAAAAGGATGAAAATTTATAGCTCATCTTATTATCGCGTAAAGTCACCTCGCCTACGAATTTAAGAAGGCATGAGGCTGAAATTAACCCACATTAACGAGCTAATTTCACGGGGGAAGTTATCATCTTTTTGGTCTTTTGCTTCTAATAAATGTTCGTAGTCTTCTTTACCTCGCGAGAGCGAACAAGCACACGCGCGCTCCTTGACACGACGCCAAGTGGCATGAGCGACCGGCTTATTGACAAATTCCACTTCTTGGGCGCCTTTAATTTGTTCGCAATTTAAAGGACACTTTCATCGAAACAACCCAAATTTACGAAGAAAGAACACGCCGGCTCAATATTTATTTATTTTTAAAGTATACTCGTGCTTATACACTTCATTAATTTTATTTCTTAATTGAAATTAATTTTTTCATTTATACTACATAATTAATTGTTTATTGATAAAACATTTATGAAAAATTCGTGCATTGAAAATTTAATTTTTTAATGTACGATTAAATGCAAAATAACGAGACAGAGAGAGAGAAAAAAATGGTGAAATATTAATTTTTAACTTATATATGTATGCTTACCATATTGGTATGCAGGTTGAGGATGTAATATGGCTCCTCAACCGTTTTTCTTGGAGTTGGAGCGATGTCCTTCACTGGACTCGGCGGCAACTCGATTTCCTGTAACGACACAGTAAAGGTTGGTTTTATAATAAAAATATAAATAAAACAACAATTGTGCTTCATTAAAAGCGCACTTTGTACAATTAAAAAATAATTTTAATTCCCTTATTTATATAAACAAGCATTAATACAAATTAATATAAAAAAAAAACTGAATAAATAAATAAAAACTTTATAATACGACAATAACGGAAATAATAAAACATTTCATGATTGTACGTTATTAATTATAAACAATTTTTTACGCGAGTAACACGGAAAATAAAAAAAATAACGTCGAAATAATAACTAATAATAAAAAGAATGGGGAAACCGATAATTGCACCAGTCCTTATAGTACATTATTAGAAATTGAAGTTTGACGAAATGTCCGATGTTGGATGGGGAGGGAGGGAGGGAAGTGGCCACGAGACCGGCGCACTTCCTCGACACGCTCGAAAGTAATGAACCACGAAAGAGTAACGTTTCCGATGGAAGGTCGACGAATTAACGCGCCCGTCAACGTTCCATTCTCATTAACGCCCAATCGATGCAACTAATCGAATGACTTTTCGAAGATGTCTCGGTTAATAGGGTAAGTGGAGTGCAAAGCACTCCGGAGAAGAAGTTAAATTGAAAATTTTTGATCGACCGCGGCTCGTCAGCGGCCCTTGCACATCGAGGAAGCGATGTGTTTTTTCAGGGTTCGTTGATATTGCGTTCGGAATTGGAGTAGCGATTGGCTGAAATTGCTATTGGTCAGCCAAATTAGCGATTTTGAAACAAGACACAAGTTTAAAAATTATAATTCTACATTGAGAAAAATTATATAGTGTGCACATATGATAGAATTTATTAGAAAATGTAGTAAATTATATTATATATATATATGTTAATTTAAAATATATTTATTACTAAATTCTATCATAAGTACATTTTCGTCCGCGAGTTATTACACTGCGAAAAAAGCTGGCCTGACAATGTCTGAAATTCAGACTGCGATGTTTTTATTATTACGTTTGACATTCAGATTCAAAGCAGAATTAACTTCAAACTCCATTTTTCGCGGTGTAATGATATAATTTTTCTCAGTATAAAAGCACTTTTTTATCATTGTTAACTGCTGTATAACTTTTAAATGTTAGTATTATTTATAGTAAAAGGAAACCCTAGAAAAAGAGGGGGAAGATAAAATGTTTATCGTAAACGAGAAAGAGCTTCGTATTTTAACAAAACAAAAAGAAATTATCCTTTATTAGACGTATGCAAGAATGGGATTGAGAGCGTCGAGGATGATTTATTTAGGCGAAGAATATCAGGGCAGGCCCCTTTCGCTCGGCGTCTCATGAGAAGAATGTCACAAAATGTAGAAGTGCGCGGAGCAATTAGCGGCGTTACATCCGCGACGGCCGCCGGCCGATTGGCTAGACTGCATTTTCCCACGGGCAGCCGTGAGAATAATTCATGACCCGTACGTAGCGTCTGCGGGGTTAAGCGAGAGAGAAGCGCCGGTGCCCGGTAGTCCGGTCGGCTCGTAAATTCGTGCACATCGGCGAATAAAGTTTCGAGCGCGCTTACGTTATTCTGTAATACGGCGATGAAGATGTAAACGCCGTATTATTGGTCGTACTTGGAAGCGCGCGGCTCGATCCCACCTCGGGACTCGTTTCTATGGGACGATGACGTCATAACACGTTGCATCCGCGCACTCACGCTCCCGATAACGGATAAATTGCAAACGTTATTAAATGAAACGTCAAATGAATCGAATTTCGGATATTTTTCTCGACCGACTTCACGCAATAAGGGGCAATAAAGTCCGGAATAAAGTAAGATTGAATTAATAAGATCAAGTTGACAAATTACCTAGTTTGTTTGACGATTCGCGGCAAAGTTTTTAAATTGAAGTCCACATGCAAATGGGCCCGTGGGCGCGTCTACCGTTTCAGTACCCCGGCGCGGTTATTGATCAAAAACTAATTCAATTTCTTCGGATGAGTCATCGACGGTGTGGCGTTTTTGGCCCGGGCACGATGACGGCAAATCGAAGGCAAGGCGGTAAACGGGAACGACGACTGATTCAGAGGAGATCCGAGTGTGCGTCTACGTACTTGTGTTGGTACACGCACGCTCTTACCCCTATAATCCGCGAGTCAAACAAAAAGCCCGGCTGGGAACAATGCGAGTCCGGGGTTTCGTTTCATTTTCTATTCGGAAATGAAACAATACGCGAAAGGCAGCCACGGGATAAAAAAAAAGTGCAATTTACTGTACCTCAAGTGCGAAAAACTTTTCTCATCAACTTTGATTCCGAAAATTGACGACGCTTTGTTGCGCACTTTGAATTGAGAAAATCAATTGACAAAAAAAAAATAAATAAACAGTAAGGTCGCAGAACAGAAAATTCAAGGAAGATGTAGAAAAAACGCTTACCTTCAAAATATTTTCGATAGCCGCCGGGTCTACAGAGTGGCGGGCAGAGTTGTTATTGCGTCCCTGGAAAACGACCTGAATTAGGGGAAGGTTAGTAATCTATTACTACTTTTTGAACAAAAAATAAACATATAGAACGTGTGATGGGACGACGGCGAGATCTGTAAGGATGAATGAAAATCCGTCAAATGTTTCATTGCCATTATCATTATTTCAACTGTAATTATTCTGTTCATATCGATAAAAAAAATGTAGCACGAAAAAATGATCGTTCGTTGTAAAAATTGTAAACATTTGAAACTGAATTTCTGCAAAACAACATTTGACGTGGCAGAGAGCATGCAATGTAATGACTAAACTTGCATAAGTGGTAAAATAGATTTGTTTACTTACGCAAAATGAATGATATGTTGATCTTAGGAAATAATGGAATTAGGTTCATATTGATCAATCGTGGCATAAAATTTACTCGAATATATACAATCAAATTTATGCCACATTATCAATATGAATACACATCATTTATGACTTATGGTAATAATATGTCTGTAATAATCGACTTTAGAATCTACTTTAACGGATAAATAACATTTACAAAATGTCGCGATATTTGTCGATCATTAATGTGACATATAATTAACGAAAGTGGACCAATTTCAACGCTGACAAAACGTTAAATTTGTTACACTTTCCGCGATGAGTGAACTTATCGCTGGATAAAACACTTACTTCTTCTAATTTTTTTGGTAAAAAATTTACCAAATTCGTCGACTTGGCGGTCGACGAGGGGGCTTTGGCGGGAACTACCGCTTCCCGCTGCTCACCATTGCCATGGCTGGATCCATGGCTCCTATTATAAGGGTGGGCCGTCACTCGCCCATTCGTTGGGAAGGCCTTCCCGTCGCATTTCATGTAGGGTCTGATTGGCCCCACATGGTTGATGCGATTATCGCCAGGTTTTTTAAACTCCTGTGGGAGTTCTGTCAAGCCCGGATGCCCCGACATTGGGACAGGGCTCGCCGGCACCTCTTCTACTCCGATCAACTTCTTTGGTTGATCGAGGACCAGGTGCTTCACGAGGTTGTAGCTTCCCAACCTCGATTGGATTTGTTGTTGCGTCCTGTCCAGGACGTCCGGGTTAACCTGAGCGAGAGAAAAAGGTTAATGTTTAATAAAATGCCTTAAAAAATGTATTAAATAAATTATAATTAACAAAATATTTGTCAGATCGGACAGGTTTTTACAATATGTACAGTAAGCTCAATTATACAAGCGTATCTATCGGTACAGCGATTATTCGTAGCAACGAGGGACTATTTCGTTCACGCGCAATGATCAATAAAGCGTACGTATACGAAGAGATACATTGAGCACTTTAGCCTTATTTTTATGTCGTCAGAGAATGTAATAAACGGGGCAGCTAAGATTTTCTTTGGGATATTCATACGGAGAAAAATATGTTATCATTTAAAAATCAAATTTTGGTTTATTGAATTGCCGTTCGGGCAAAAAATATTACCTTTTTCAAAATTTTATCACATTTTGAAAAACTATATTTATAAATATTATTCATATTACAAATTTTTCAGCTTTTGCTGATAATGAGTTCTTTTGAAACTGAAATTTTTATATATCCTTTTGAAGTATCTAATATATCTTAAAATATGGTGTGAAAATGCACCGAGTATTGCGAAAAAGATGGAGAGAGAGAGTGAGAGAGAGAGAGAGAAAGGAAAATAATAGAGTCGCAGAGCGGCTGTTCCCAATTTTAAGTGAAAATAATGTTCGACTAATATGTCGATTAGTGAATAATTGAAGTCCGGCTGATTTGACGGGCGAGGTAGTGCGTTCTAAACGTTTTTGCGCAGCATTATCGAGCTTATTCAACAATGTTAACGGCCATATCGCAAGGACGTCTGGCGTGCCGAATGCGCAGCCAGGCGATGCCTCGCGAATTCCATATGGATTGCGTGCAAGGGAGGACCGGCACAGACAATCGCCAAATCCGTCCCTTGGATTTGTTTTCATCGTCGAAAATCGCTCGGCGCAAAATTGGACGAGCGTGTACGTCGCAAGTTGGCAAGTTCGAGGCCGAAGGGAACACGCGCAGTCCCTGACCTGTGTCGACGTTTCGCCTGAATTAAAAAAAGCCGCGCGTCACGACATGGCCGATCGATTTTAAAGAAGAAAAAATATAATCCAACTTATTGCTTCTCAATTGTACCGTCAGTCGCCATTTTAATACCCTCAAAGCGCACCAATGAATGTGTACAACCAACAAATAATTACATCGCGGAATTAAATTAAAATTTTATTCTTTTATTCCATCCCTTCCGAGTTCAGGGTGATCAAATTGCTTCCCAAATTTTAACGTTTAATTACATATCTTCCAACTTGATTATCGACAAAACTGTAGAACATTTTTTACTATGAAAAGAAATAATTTTAAGACAGTAACTCTTCCCATGAAAAATTTTTTATATATGTTTGCATATATGTTTTCAGAAGCATATATATATAGGCATATATGCAAATGCCACCTATATAAAAATTTTTCATGGGTCCCGTGCACAAGTTATCGCATATACTGCCTTAAAATTATTCCACTTGTGCACTTTACTGCGTTGCCTACGCCGAGGTAATCAATATTCCAAGATCGACGACTGATTTGTATTCGCCGGACCAGTACAACAATACTTTACTCGAGGGCGAGCGAGGAATAAAATCTATTGAAATTCATTCCCCACCGTTTCCCCATTCCAGTTCGACATCTTTCTCGCCGGTTTCACTCATAATCCGTCGATTGTCATCGTCACTCCTGTCATTGCCAATTAAACGCGATTGCGAGTGATCGCATTTCCTCGGCAACGACAAAGTACCAAAACGACACCGCGACGAACCTCTCGGGGGGGGGGGGGGAGGAATATCCTGAGAGGTTCGTTCGTAGTTACATTCCGTGAATATTCATTACACATTCCCAGTTGTATATTTTTGCGCAGGCATACAATTTTTGATATAAATCGGAAATAAATATTTATCGCGCGTTTCGGGTCGGGAAGAAGGGCACGCGTGGTGCGCGCGGCGGAATTAAATATGTTTCGGCGGAAAAAGGAAATTACGTAAGTGCCGACAGAAGGGCGAGTGTAAACTTGCGAGGTACTCGCGTAATGTTAATTCCGGAGTACAATCGTTGAACGTCAAACACCCCAACTATGTAAACGTGTAAGAATTTACATTTACAATTCTGGAAAATGCGCGCGGTACAATTTAATTAAAATCAAATATAGTATAAGATTATTGTAAATGGAAAATTCAGTTATGCTTTTCCGTTGCCCGGAAAGTTAATAGATGCACTGAGACAAATGTGACAGATAAAATTACTTGCTTTAACTGTGTCTCAGGTGTACATCCGTCTTTCAGTCAAAATTACTGTTTTAAAAGGAAAATTTTCTGTTCTAGCCATATATGTTTCATTTTTACTAGAGATATTTATAAGTATAACGCTTGAAACAAGTTTCTTTGCTTTTAAACGGGAGTAATTTTTTCTTGTAATTTTCCCAGTGTAAAGTGCAATTTATGCTGATATCAAAATGGAAAGCATGTAAAGTAGTGTATTTGCGAATTAACGAGACATTCGCTCGGGGATAAATAATTGATTGCGATAATTATGATTGTAACGTGGGGTGCGAGCTGCTCGCTTATAAAGTCTTTAAAATTATTTTTGTACCATGTTTTCTTTAACGCTCCACCATGGAAAAGGACAAAATCGTAAATTATTTAGGAGGACTATACCGCAGGACAATATGTGGCTTACAGGTGGATTCTGTCATTTGCAGACCATTCGGATAGCTGGCTTTGCGCAGGAGTATTAAGATAATTTAATGACGTTAAATCTTTGCAAAATGATTTTCTTATCCTTACTCAAATATTTCACTTGAAACTAATGAATTGGTCGTTATGTACACAAGTTTAACATGCACATAGCACGTACTGTAATAAGTTACGGCTATACACTTGAGCTAAATGAATAATTAGGGGTAATATGTTCTGCGGTAAATAAAATATTAATTTACGAATTTATGATTGAGGAAGCCACTTTGGTCCATTAATAAAATGCTATTTACGTTTCGACTGTTTACCGGCGCTTAGATTTTGAGATGCTTTGAATTTCAGTTTGTTATTTGAATTATTAAAATGGTCTATTAATATTCTTGTATTTTTATTTGTATTGTATGAAATAATGCAATATTATGGTTTTATTCGAGGTACGAAAATTGGACCTTCGTGTTAGAAAGTTGATTTCTTTACTACTGCTATATATTGACTATATATGTATTTTTGTATTTCCTTATGTGAAATTCTTAAAACATATATGGATCGTATATGCTTCATTTTTACTAAGGGATCGTTATCAAATACTATCACCCCATATTCAATTAAATACAAAAATTTTTATTACATTCATTTTAATTGAAAAGTACGTCCATTTCATATAAATTTAAATCAAATTTAAAGAATTTATTTACACAATACTTGTCGGTAATTGCGGCGTGTCAATATTTGCAGCTTTTGTAACTAATTAGATACAAGCAGCATGTATCACGCATGATACATATGTTGGACCCATTCGTGGTACATGTCGGATGCAAGCACGTAGTTTTACTGCAATCACGTGCACCAATTCGTACATAAAATATTCTTTACCATAACAGACATTGACTGAGCACATTTCATACCCTTAACACGTGTATTGAATGATCGGACTTTTCAGTCTTCTTTGACTGTACGTGATCTATGTGTATAATCTCATCTTTGAATTTCAACTTTGAAAAATTTACGTTACACGATGCGCATACTGTATAGACATGTGTATCGTTCATGATTTATACATCGTATCCACGCATGAACTATACACGTCAGACATACGCATTGATCATAAGCGTCAGTTGCACTCATCAAATTTTAATTGACCAGAATTATTATTTCCACCTTTAAAACAAATCACAATGCCTTGACGTCTATTAAAAAAAAAAAAAAAATACATATGAAATTTAATTCGATCAAATTTCCCATCGCGAATTGTACACTTTTGAACTTTTAATTAAATAGACTCGTCGCCAAGCCGAGGTATATGCAAGTGTTATTTTCGACTATTCTGACACGGATTCCAGTCGATTTCCGGATACTAAAGCCGAACTCGGATCCGCATCAGATATCTTTAATAGTTTACATCAGACCGGTGCATAGATCACAGTAGAAATTCTTTAAAAAAAAAAAAAAAAAAAATGAAAGAGGAAAAAAAGGAAAACAAGAATAATATAGCGGTCAATATTAAACTCGTGACCTCGCGTGTAGAAGTTTTGCACTCGATTAAACTTTATTATGTACCGTATCCCTTTACACCCTAATAAATACGCAATGGTTTATATATTTGACATATATGAAGCCTTGTATATACATTTATTAGTATGCACAGTATGGTGTAATATAATAAAACCTTTTTTTTTTTATTTTTAATTATATTGAAGTAAAACTGTCTCAGTAGACTGGTCCCGGTAATGCTGGGAGAAATTTGGATTTAGAAACTATCAGAAATGAGTGTGTTATGTACGAAATTAAAAACGGCTCTGGCAAAATTGTTTGCCACTGGTCTGTCAGTGTTTTGCAGTTAAAATTGTATTGTACTTGGAGTTAAAATATTCCAGTGACATGAGTACACTGCTGGTAGATTACTTGGTCATAGTAGATTATATATAGTACCAATAGGGACATGGTACCATTGCTGGAATGGGAAATTATTCGGGATGCCAGTACTGGTAGCTCTGGTACCGACTTCGTGCCAATACTGGATCATTAGAAATTTGGAATTTTAACTTTATTTGGACCACATGTCAAGATCAGAACAGTTTAAATATCAGCAAATATTATTTTATAATATAGAGTTTGAATAATAATAATTATTTTAAATATAGAGTTTTTTATTATGAGAATCACAGATAAAAAGAATTCTTAAGATAGCATTGCTTTATTTTTTTACACAAATATTAAAACTTAAACAGTTTTGATTTTTATTTTTTTTTTTTTTTTTTTTTTTAATAACTACTCTGGAGAAAAGTGTTGAAAATTGCAGGACTGAAAGTGTCCCATTTTTTGTGTCGGCAGAAAAGCTTTGCGATGATGTATTTTTATACGTTTAGAAAACATTAATACACCCTTGAGCTTGAAATGAATTTCACAAATAGCGGGACTTTCTTCGTAAAAGTAAAAAGGGTAGCTACGCACTTAGGATGACTTTATATCAAATCTTTCAATTTTAGGGTGAAATTGACCTTCACCCCGGCATTTTCATTCCTCTGTCTGAAGAGCCGTGATTTAACTCCGGTATTAAAATTGTCATAAAAAATGAATACCCCGCGTTATGGTTTTTCGGTGCTTAACGGTCGTCTTGGGTTCTTCCAATAAAACACATTAGTTATTTAATGCGAATTATTAGCGCGGTATATCGTCTTCGAACTTTCGAGTTTAATGTTGCGTAAAAACAAATTTATAAGGTGGCCTTAACAAATTACTTTTGTAAATTTGTAATAACAAAATGTATTTGATGTTGAGCAATTGAATTTGTGTGATAAATTGGGCGATAAATTGCAAGACGTACCAGGTAACTCGACCGGATAACAATCAAAGCCCATAAAAAGTATCAAATATGAGAGTCTAAATAACGGCAAAGTATGCGAGGCGAGCCGATTCAGAATTGCAGTAGGCATTTCAAGGAAATTGAACTGATGAACTGGTATGTTATGAATTCAATCTAGGATTCTTGGTGTGAGATCGACATAAAGTTCATCCGCTCAGTTGAAACTGTAGTATAGGCTGATACGTCGAAAAGCCACAGTGCGCGTCAAGGTTACCGGCCCGCTTATACTCAGAAAAAGTACCAAGTTCAGTCGAATGAAATGGAATTGAATCAACTAGTTTTTTTCAGTTAAATATAATCAACTTTAATTATAATTTTACACAATTAACTCTATTGATACAAACAACATAATTTTTGAGTTTAATTAAGTCTATATATATATTTGATACAGAAAAATAATTTATTTAATCATTTCATAGAGAAATGTTTTTTTCTTAATACATATATGGCCATACATACCATCGAATTGAACGCATATAATTTCTTTTTCTCACTCTACAAACCTTTAACTTTTTAAATTTAAACAATCAAGAGGTATTTGGAGGTTTTTTTTTTTATGTTTAAATTGCATTAGAAAAGAAAATGACAGATCGTACGATGGAGGATGCAAGAAATGAAAATTGATCGAGTTAAAATGCGCGGCAATAAGTGAGATATTTTATTATTATTTACAACTGCCGTGGCGTCTGTTCGTTGGGCTACGTAAATAACGGAATTTAGTATTGACACTGTTGATATCAAAATCGTGCGAGTCAAAATGCGAAATCTGATTCCTATATATCACGCGATATATGTACGTGAAGGCCCGCGCAAATTGCATCGGACGCGGTTTGCGGTTGTGTATACCATTGTTACTTGCGCAGAATGCGTTACAGCAGGTAGACATTGTCGAAGGGCACGAGCTGAGGTATATTGGTAACCATGTGGAAGACGAATTTGATTAGGCACGCGTACGGCATGTACGCTGCAGAATTCATTCGCTGTCTTAATTGATAACATATTCTGCGTTGGGATAAGCCATAATTTCTAACGTCCAAACGCGTTACTTGCACGGATTCCTCCACTTACGTAACATCAAGTAATTGTGCGTTATTAACGTTTATTAATTCTCAGTTGTGGTCGAAGAGATAAATTTGAAATCAATTTTTCATGTGGGAATCGCCTTTAAATAGGTTTTCAAGTGCCTTACAACGCTCTAAAATGCTTTTAAAATACCTTAAGAATTCCTAAATCATGTTAGTTAATGGTTTTAATAAGCGTGAACTTTTATATGAATGATTTTAATAAATAAAATATACTTAGTTGCTGTTAAGTACATTGTTAAAAATATCTTTAAGTTTAATGTACTTTTTATGCATAAGTATGATTGGAATTTAATGCTCACGGTGCTTTAAATAAAATTAATGCACTTTTACATTACGAGGGTGGATTGATAAGTTTCCGGCCTGACCAAGAGATGGCGCCACTAGGCCTACCTTGAGGTGGCGTTCTATAGTACCATCCTTAGATAGCTTGTAGCTATAGTTTCAGCCCGATCGCCATGT
>JABFPN010001458.1:0-29098 GCA_022817305.1 Leptoteleia sp. ZL-2020 | reverse complement strand
ACTCAAACGAATAATTACGCATGCGCGACTATTTATCGAATCTAATAATCGATTGTCACATGAACCTTTCTATCAGGTACAAATAGAAAATCTTAATAATGCAAAACTATGATTTTTTAATTACAAAGAAAGTATGTACTTAATACATACAAGTTTCTAATTGCATTTAGAATAATAACGTTAAGTTTAATAGAAGCGTCTTAAATAAAACATATATTTGATAGAAATAGACTATTTTTAAGAGTGTGGACTTTGTGTACACTGAGAAAAATTGCTTTGGAAAAATTACTATCGTTACCAGCATGGTAACCATGCATGGCCATATGCGTATTAAGCAAAAACATATATGGCCATATATCTTTCATTTTTACTATGTTATATTCCTATTATAAGTCAAGATAAGTTTTCTTACACGGAGAGAATGTTATATTCAATAATAGATAATCTAACTTTTATATTTGTTTTTGGAATATAACGCATTTAAAGAATTCGATCAACGTATCCCTAAATTATGGTCTTTCCATAATCTTTTTTAATCCTTTAAAACATTTCTATGTCCGAGACTTAAAACTCCACGAGCTATCAATTGGTAATATAGAAATAGAAACATTTCCACATCTTGAAATAATAGAAGAATAACAGACATAAAACAGACAAAAATATCAACGCCAAGGTTGATCCGGACTTGTGCCAATACTGGTGATTAAAAAAATTGTTCAATGCAAATATGATGCCAAATATGGTGCCAAATTAAACTTTAAAAAATAAGATCAATTCATGAAATTGAAGAACAAAACGTTTTTGAAATGATGAACGTAAACAAATATTATTTGACAACGTACAAAAGCTGAAATTACCGAAAATAGAAACAAAAAAAATGTATAGTTTTGCTTTTATTTTGTTTTAAGTATCTCTTTATGCATTTAAAAATCAAAAAGAAATAAAGTTTGTTTAAATTTTATTACTTTGAAGACGTTTTGTATTTTGGTCACTTATAAGAAAATATACATAAACCATCTTGATAAAAATTGGTTGTTAAAAACTGTAATAATTTATTTCTAGAAATTTTTCTCGGTGTATTAATTAACGTTATTTTAATTCTCTCTTTACGATGTTTTTACCATTTCCATACTACCATGCTGTTTATACGTACACTGAGAAAAAAGAAATATCATTAATTACTATTATTTATATCAATTTAAAGATATATTGGAAAAATAAATGTTTTTGCTATAAATGATAGTAAAATTTAAAAGCTATGCAGTAGCTTTTAATACAAAAGTAGTAAAAATTGCTTTTATGATTATCAATTTATCCCTAAATTGATATGAAATGTTTTAAATTTTACTATTGCTTTTTTTTCAGTAATTACTGAGCCAATATAACGTTTAATAAATAAATTGTATAAACTATTATAAGATATTAGGTCCATATTGTTTTATAATATTCTGATTAAAGCGTTTATATATTTTATTTAAATATAACTGTATGTAGTGGCAGTTTGGCTCATTGATTATAATTTGAAAATTGTTAATAAATATTAAATTCTTGTTCAGAAATAATTTCTTTTCTATTTTTTATTTCTTATTAAAATTTTAACAGTACTTTAATTTTAAAATATATTAATTATTTATTTTAATAAGAAGTGCCTCTTCTTGATATTTCAAACAAACAATTGAGTTGTTTTAAAACAATTACTCTTGATTACTATTTGCATCATGAAAGTGGGATATACTAATTAAACTCGGATTTGAAGAAATCTCATAATATTCCGTAAATTTTATAAATTGAAATATCCTTATGTGCAGAATACTTAAATCTAATTATTATGAAACTTCTTTAAGAAATAAGTCAGTACTTTTACAATTCGTTTTTCAGTTGACAATCATTAGAAATGCTTATAACATCCTCTTAACATTGCATTATGGTTGTACACGGAAAAAAAGATAATATTTTATCGTGGCTCGTCGGCTCGCTACCGCGACCCTTGATTTCAGCCTTAAAGATACCTAATCCATTGAAAATAAAGGTTTGACTTATTTGGATATATTAGTTTATTAAAGATGAAGAAGTAAATATATCTAATTATATTTTCCGTGTACAAAATCTAATATTTTGTTTAATTTTTCAACGAGATTGTTCGAAATTCAATTTATCCTTTGCCTTTGACGCCACGTTGCGCTACTTGCATATTCAGCTTCAAATTTCACCTACTGATCTTTAAATTAAACAGACAAATCAAAAGTTCCCGCAAGTGGCGCTTACTATGGTTCAGTACTCGACATTTTAAAACGAAAAAAGTGAAAAAAATCCCCCGCTGATACAAAATCACTAATATTTCAAGGTTATGTTATCGAGAAATGTACAATCTCTCACGATATGACCTTTCAAATCAGATAACGAGTTTTCCCATTATAAATATAAAATTCTCAGGTTTCGTCGATTTGAGCTATTAAAATTGAGTCTTGTAAAACTTTACAGATGGAGCAGTTCGGTATTATCACACGGCATTAAATTCCTGCAATATTAAGTTTTAACGCGATGCCGTAAGCGTTAATTACTAGATTAGGGCGTTCTTTGTTTTTATTAAAATATATAAGAATTAATTAATACACTTAGTTTTAGCACATTTTCTCAATTTGGGAGATTATTTAACGTTGAAGTAACTGAAAGTTTGTCATCAATTTTAAGCATATTTATGGAACTCGTTTTCGAGGTGGTGAGAAAACGACTCCCTTAAATTCGTTTAAAGCTGATTAAAAAAATCCAATTTTGTAATTGAATTAAATTTTCCCATGCCCAAAGAATGTGCTAAAGCTTTTGTTAAGCATTAAATTAACATTTTTAAAATAAGTTTTACAAAAACACTAACTCCGTGGCAGCAGGCTTACAGCATTACCTTAATGGTAAAAAGCGTTGCAATCTAGGAACCTTGAATGGAGTATTTTTTAATCACAACTTTATACATAAAGATAATTTACAATGACATCTATTGCTTATAACATACGATAAAGACCCTTCATATAACATATAAATCATATTGAAGTCCGAAGAAGTCACACCATTCTCGCGTGGTCATAAAGCATACGAAATATTTTATTTATTTTATCTAACAGTTTCGAACAGTCTCCGTTTATTTTAATTATAGTTGATTATTCGTTATATTGTATAGAAAGGGAACATTTAATAATTTTTTTTAGTCAGGGTCTTTAAGGACAATTCGTGTTATGCCATGTATCGTATCGTGGGGTGGGGTTGTCCTATTGTCATAACCGCGGCCTGGGCAGTTGTGACGGCCTTTTACTACCATTCGGAAAAGTAAGTACACTGGGAAGAAAGGCGTTGAAAATTACTCTTAAATTTACTGTGTTATATTACAAAACGCAAATCTTGTTTACAAACTGCAAAACAATGTTCAATGATTTCATATTGTTAAATATACTTTTGTACGGAATCTGTCCCGCACGGAAAAAAAAGTATTCGCTTCGGTAGATAAATCAGTTTAGTTAGCAATTTTTAATTAATTTAGTAAGAATTTATTCTATTTGCAAAAGGACCTAGATATTAAATCGACTAAAATGAATATTTAAACGCTACGTAAACTGTATAGCTGACTCAAGTGTATTCTTATCCTATGGGGACTGAACATAACCTCAATATGTCAATGAAAACTACTTGGAATTCACTATATAGACGATTAACTTCATGACAGGAAACACTTTACAACATAATCATAATTTTAAGTAGAATTAAAGCATATAAACACCAGACTCGAATTGCTTAAAATTAGATTATTAATCCATTTTTATTGCTAGATGCTGGTGGGGCTACAATTTATCATCCTTTTTCTGGATAATCGAGGGACCTAGGATGATAGTAGTTTTTGTAAGTGTCCCATAATCTTTCGCATCATTTCACAATTCAAAATCATTTTTATTTTACACCCAGTTCGATTGAATCCTCGCCCCCAGATCGCTAGTTAAAAAATGTTAAGTTGGTATTAATCGTTGGTATATCAGATAGACGTTCTCTGTCTTAATACAATAAGGATGCAAGATGACTTTCCGAACTTTTCTTTCAAGGTATAATTAATACCAACTTAAAATTTTTTAACTAGCGATCTGGGGGGCGAGGATTCAATCGAACTGGGTGTACATCACTGTTTTGAATGCATACATTATGCTTTTTTTTTCTTCCAGTTCAATTTCTTATTTCTGTTGAACATTATTCGTACTCTTGTGGAGAAATTGCGGCAGAGTCGTACCAGCGAAATGGAAAAAGCGCGGTATGTACGCATGAAAATAGTTTAAAAAATATTCAACTTTAAGGCAGTCTATTTTTAAGAATACTTTTATTTTAGGTTTAGGATGAGAAATTGTTCAATAAATCTATGCTTATTTTTTCTTGCAGAAAGTCCATTAGAGCCATGTTGGTCTTACTGCCATTATTAGGTATTACGAATTTACTATCCATGACCAAAGCCCCATTGGACAGGACAATTTGGGAGTTTGCATTATGGTCTTACGCAACACAATTTCTTAAATCTTTCCAAGGACTTTTTATTGCCACGATTTACTGTTTTTTAAACGGAGAAGTAAGTTTATTGTTAAAAATTATGATAAAGAGTTAAAGTACATTCTTAAGGCAGTTAAAGAAACAGACAAAAGATGTATTTTTTGATTAGGCAAATTTCTTAATTAAGAAAATGAAAAGTAAATGTTTTTATTGCTGATTTAAGAATGAAAGGTAATTTCCTCTTAGAGAGAATATTTTCTAACGAAATGTTCCCTGATAACTTATGTGATTAATTTCTTATTAGGTGAAATTAGCAATAAGCAAGACTATTTCAACTTATATGTCAATTCGTAAAGTCAATAATGACATACGAAAGCATAAAGCTATTGGGTATCAACAACAGACAATTCAATCAGGTAAGAAGTAATTTAGATTAAAAGAAATCTTGTATTACAAATTATATTTAATTGTTCTTTTGTCCCGGGTAAATCCTAATTAAAATTTATATGAATATAATATCCTAATTAAAACAATATGACTATGACATATTGATCAAATCTTAGAATAAAACAATATCTCGTGCGACGATTTTTCTTTTTATTTTCTTTTTCCTTTCTCCCTTTTTTTTGAGTAAGTCTATAACTTCTGTGGAAGGGTTCAACCATTTTTTTTTGGTATTTTCCCATCCATCCTATACTGTTTATCTTTATCTTATATCTTTCGCACGTTATTGTGTATGCTTGAACGACGAGCTCGTACACTCCACACCAGACTTAAGGATATATTTGAAGAGTACATATTTATGCCATAAATAATAATAAGATTTAAATATTACGTAATAGTTTTTAATTCAAAAGTCCTAAAAATTGCTTTTTATGGTTATTATTTTTATTATTATTAGCAGTGACAAACATTACTTTTCGGAGATATTCTTAAATTAATATACGAAGTTCTGCATTTTACTGTTTCTTTGTTCTCAGTGTATATTAAGTACAAATATAATTTATGAAAAGTAAATGAATATTACTAGATACTGAAAATCAATTGGATACAAGACGAAATACATGGTACAGTTTCTTTTTCCGAAGAGAAAGATCAGCATCAGCCGAAGAGAGCAATGAGTACGTACTGAGAAGATAATAATAAAACAATTGTCATTACAGCACCATAACGTTCTATAATCTTCCCAGCAAAAAAGAAAAAAGAAAAACGATTGATTGAATGTTATGAAAAATGACAGAGCAAATGGCATTTTTATCAACTTTATGAAATTTGGTAACGCATAAGAACAATTTACGTAGCTCCCACCGCTTTTAGTTAATACAAAAAATTTCATAATATGTAAATGTAACATTTATTTTTCTGTATTCTTTCAAATCATTATAAATTGTAAATACGAAATTTTTCGTTCAAATGAACTGCTGTTACGTATTAATCAATTGTGATTTTATTTCATCACGACTCTCGGTCCTCATGATTTTTATATTTTTTTTGTAACACGTGCACGGAAAGTGCCCTGTTTCCGTCCTGCTTAGAAGACGGAAAACACCTGATTATAGACGAGGATGGAAACTCTCCGCCATAGGACGGAAATTTGCTGGTTTCCGCCCTAGGGCGGAAAACGACCAGTTACCGTCCGCATTTAAAAATAGCTGGTTTCCAAACAGAACGGTAACAGGACACACTCCTTACACTTGTTACAAAAAATAGTATATGCCCTAGGGACGGAACGACGATTAGCGACTCGTGTGAAGTCTACCGCCTTCGTCTCGCGCGGCCAACTTCACACTCATCTACAATCGTTATCGTTCCGTCCTTGGTGCATAATATACTGTTGTTTACCAACGACATAATAAATATAAATGGAAAAAAGTATTCGCTTTGGTAGGTAAATGAGTATATCTAGCAATTGTTAACTAATTTAGTAAGAATTTATTCTATTTGCAGAAGGACATAGATATTAAATCGACTAAAATGAATATTTAAACATTACATAAACTGTATGGCTGATTAAACCATACACTTATCCTATAGGGACTTGACATAACCTCAATATGTCAATGAAAACTACTTGGAATTCACTATATAGACGGTTAAATATATTTGTATGGCTGTTTAAGCCATACAGTACATGTAAATTGAATGAACTAGCTAGGTTAGTTTTCATAAATTCGACTCACATAAATTTGTAAACGTGTAAAAGTTGCGGGGTTAGCAAAAGTCGTGATAAGGTAGTGCATTTGATGCACCCTAATTACTTGTTTTCAATAAACACAGAAATATGATTTATGCTTCTTCACATAAGGATGTAAATTTTGATTTTCGTTATAATATTATTGTTTCATTTTCAGTGAATTACATTCTTAAACAACCATGTTCCAGTACAAATATTCCACCGTGTTAGTATATATTTCCATCATTGCGCTGGGAACGATTCTGCGCTACACTAGATAATTATGAAGTTGCGCAATGAAGATATAGTTACAAACTCGAACTTCACCATTTGAACGAACATTACATGGAAAAATTTCACGGCTCGGATATAAAAAAAACTTTACTTACTAGACAACTCAAGAAAAGTGAAAATAACCACCAATCACGCCACGCCAATTAATAGCGACAACCAATCAAGAGCGATTCTTCGTGAGTGTCTAGTAAGCGAGCGCTTGGCTACGTTCAAGTGATGAACTTCGAGGTAAGTTATTTTTTCTTAAGGTTTGCTATGCTGAAGATGATACACGCTCGTAACCCTAAATATACCCAGAAATGTAGTAATACTGGAACACGCGCTGAAATTATACATGTAAATATTGCAGTATTAATAGCAAGAAATATTCCAGAATATTCCAAAAATATTTTTCAAAAATATTCCTATGGAAATATTTATGATACATTTTTGGAATATTGAAAAAAAACACAAATCATTCAAGAATACACCAGAAATATTCCTCGAGCCGGATATTAGAATATTTCCTTGGTATATTCAGAATATTTTTAGGATGTACCAAAATTATTCTTTGTTATTAGGGTGGGTGAATATCCAGTTTGACATCATTAAGATTAGAAAGGCGGAGAAATAAATATTTTTTAGATCTTGGACTTTATTGATTTTTCATGTCAAAATCGAATTTAATAATATTATTATACAATACATACCCTATAAGCGAATAATATCCTAGGGACATTACATGAATATTATTTACACAATAAAGTAATATTTTTGGAGTATTATTTAATATTATTAAATACTATCCCAGGAATGTGCTATGAATGTGATACGTCCGCTTTAAATCTTATTTTATATTATTTTTATTTCATTAATTAATTTTACTATAGTCATATATAATCATTAAGATTATAATCATTGTAAATTGAGATCATTAAGAAGTTATCTAATAAACTTAAATTTTTCAGGAGATATTATACCTCGGTGGTGAACATGCGAGACTTCAAATTTGTAAGACGTTGCTTGAATTACACCTGATTTTAATTTTGTTTTAAGTTTCCTAAAAATGTACCAAAAATATTAAAATAATACCCTGGGTTATTACGGTAATATCCCTGGGATATTATATGAATCACATATATCGCATTTATAGCATATTTCTGGGATATTATTTAATATTAAATAATATTATTGGCTTAAGGTGACATTTCACTGAATGGACAATTCAGAATAAACATAACCTCCTTAACAATATATAATATAATAGCTTTCTGAAAAGAGTTGAAAAATGTAAAAACTATGTTAAAAAATTATAAAATTGTTTAACTGTTGACGTACACTGCGTTTTTCTTAAATTCATTTTTATTTTACAATGTATTTAAAGGTATGTATTATTAAGGAGGTTATGTTCATTCCGAGTTGGCCATCCGGTGACACTTCACCTTAAGGGGTATTTACAAAGTGATCCAAACTTAGTTCGATGAAAATAATTTGTAATATTTAAAATATAATTTATATTTCAATAAATTTAATTTAATATATTAATAATACATTACCTAATATAATATGTATAATATAGTATAATAATAAAATTCAATAATTTTTACAATACTAATGTAATAATAATTTATATTTAAATGTTTTCTTCTACATTATATATAATTAGTATAATGAGGAAACACGGATGATATAAAAATGTACTTGCATCGCTATAATTATATGGTTGAGTTTTACTTCTTTATATAGTTACACTTACTATTAATTTTGTCAGTGTAATGATATGTTACGTTTTTTTTTTATTTCTTTCATATAATAAACAAGTAATACACCTATACAAAATAGTAAAAAAGAATTCATCATTGTTCATCAATTTCAGTCTTGTAAAATTCTGCAACAGATACATAGGAACAGCATTATATTCAAACGATTAATTTAATTGAGAACAATCGATAAAATTCTTCACTGGACGGATAATAATACTCTTAATAATAATTATTGTTATTAAATTTTCGCAATCAGCACAGTAAATTCTTATTTCGTTCATATTTCGTAATTACGTAATTCAATAATAAATATTCGTTTATTAAATGTATAGTAAAATATTAAAAAAGTATAAGCCACTTGTCATTATATACACTTGACTTCCACATATTTGCTTTCCTTGGGACCGGAAACTTCCACGCATTTGCTTTACCGACGCAGAATGGCACTGCGCAACTCCAATAGGCAATTTCATTGTTTTAAATCTTATTCAAATTTGGCGGGTTTTTCTCTCATTGGTCAGATTTCAGCAAATGGGTGGAAGAGCAAATAAGTGAAAAGCAAATGTGTGAAAGTCGAGTGTACGTAAAAACATATCACAGGTATTTATGCAAATTCGATTTCAGATAACATTTTTTTTACTAATTTATTATTAAAATTAATTTTGAAAATTAAATTTGAATATCAGACTAAACATCCACTCTATGTTTCGGGTAGTTATTATCATTAAGTCAAAATAATCAGAATTACATATAAATTGTTATATAGGACTAAAAAATAAAACGCTCTAAATATATATAAATAAAATACATTTTTTAAGGTTATAATTTATATATAAATTATGCATCAATCAAATTATATGTAATTCCAATACTTCTACCCAATGACATAACCACTTTAATAAGATTTTTTAACATTCTCAACCGTTGTTTGTCTTGTGCACAAAGAAAATTCATTGGGAATGTTTTCGTATTTATCGAAATTCATCGTGAAAGCTCTTTTCAATATCGACCATTTTGCTACCGAGAAACAGATCCATTTTATTCAAAATTTCTGGCAAATTTAATTTTCCATCTTGATTGACGTCCGATAGTTCGATCAAGTGCTGCGCCTCCTGGATTGCATGTCTTGGATTGCGTGGATCAATATACATCTGTAATTAGACACACAGCAATTAAATATCAAAATTTATTAATTACGTTATAACTGTATAAAAAGAATAAGTATAAATATTTCGATTAAGTGACACGATTTTACCAATAATTCAGAGCGATCTGCTTTTTTGTCCTTATTTTTATCAATTAAATACCGAAACTCTTTTCTTCTCTCCTCAGTTCCACTTGTACTTTCGGTTTTGTCATCTTTAAGTTCCAATCCCATACCTACAGTCGGTAAGCTTGCAAATTCCTCTTCTGTTAATAATTCGTCGCCATCTTGATCTGAAATGAGAATATTAGAAATTAAGAAAGAATCTGCATGGAAAATTATCTGTGTGAAGTGATCTGGAGAATGTCTGTAAATGAATTTTGGGCCAGAAATGTTTCCTAAACGAATTGTAATCTAAAAAACGATTGGTAGAAATCGATTGGATATTGGCTGAACCGTTCAGTCAATACTCTAGTACTCCAGTAGGTGGCGTTGATGAGTGGTTTCATGCAAAATTCGTGGAATATATATGGGAGTATGTTCTAATGCGGTGCGCATTTGAGAATGGAGGTGGAGTTAGGAGTTATTTTTCAGTCAAATCAGAGTGACACACTTATAACGGCTGAACGATACAGACAATATCCAAAAGCTCTTTTATAAACGTTCTCCAGATTACTTTTCATATTTTTTCCTCATCCTTAAAATTAAATTATATTAAAATTGTAGTAATATTATTTTTTTAAATTTTGGAGCTTTGTATAATGCGATTGACTTACCAAATTTCTCAAACATTTCTTCAACCATCTGTAAAAGTGCTTTGTCACTACTTTCTGGATGAGTAAAAGCCAGAAATTCATCCAAAGTTAACTTCTCAGGGTCATTTACCGCGGCCTCAAACCACCTGGCCTTATCTCTCATAATAATTTCTTTTAACGCCCTCGATAATTCTGTATGTTTTTTATTGTGAGAATTTATATATTGTTCAGAAAATCCAAGCTTTCGAAGAAAATAAGCGTGATATTCCTCCCATGTAATTTGACCTGAAAATAATATATTCACATAAGTAAAAAAGGTTTGGAAGATATAGACAATTTTAATTGAAGTTATACATGTTTATTATTGAAAAAATAACATATATCACGAGCTATATTTCTGTTCTCATCCTAAGGAAGCAAATTTAAAAATGTGTACTATTCAAACTTTCTGAAATCCTTTAGTTTCTATTTTACTTGGTAAAAAATTGTAATTTCTTCTTCAGTTAGAATTCCTACAATATCGATAGTTGGTGTCACATGGACATTAGAGGAATTACCCTAACTTGACTTATTTTTAACCTATATACTCTGAAAATCATAAAATCATATTTTGGCGACTTCATGAATATCTCAACGTATCCTTTAAAAGATTGGTACGGGGATGCGTTGACATATTCACGAAATCAAAATTTTGCAGTTTCATGATTTTCAGAATAGCTCCCCTGTATAAGAAGTTGTGCTTTAATAAAGTATTACCATCACTCGGACTGACATCGATGGTGGTGAAAAGGCCATAATTTTCTCGAACCGCTCGATGAATGTGGTCCGTGATCTTCGCGTGAATCCACCTGGACAATTCTTGTATATCCAAAAGGTCATTTTTATCAACATCTGCGCGTATAAAAATGTCCTCCAAGAGATTTCGAGAGTCCTCCCGGTTGTCAATGTGAATCTCCGGAATCGGTTCGTTGCCATTGGCGACCTTCACGTACTTAAACCGCGCCAGGTCCTTCTGCAAAATTCCCCCGACTGTTGCACCTTCGAGCTCGAATAAGAGCCTTTCGTAGCCGGCATCTCCCTTTTGCGCGTCAGCTTTGTCCAGGCTCTTGAACGGCACGGAGCTTTTTATTTTGAGCAAAAATAGGCTTGCGTATATTAATACCGGTACCAAAAATGTCCAGCGAAGACAACGTATCGACAGAATGTTGAACTTGAAAATCATAGTTACATCCTGAAAAAAAGGATTCCATACATTCAAATGAATAGTTTATCACGTGTATTTCTTTAAAATAAATCCCTATTAAAAATGGAACATATATGATCCATGTATGGCCCATATATGTTTCCATTTTATAAGGGTATATCCCTTTTCATAAGGGTTCTTGCATGTTTTACCATGTAAAACTCTAGTAAAATTGAAACATAAATGGTCCATATATGTTTCAAAAATTTCATTTCTATATAAATGAAAAAAGGATTTTATGGAGAGAAAAAACGTAAAAATTGCGAGGAAAATAATAAAAACAACACTTTTCTTTCTTTTGCAACGTACGAAATAGAAAACTTATTTTTGTAGAAAATCGTTGTTTATTATTGAGACATTAAATCAATAAATAAAGTGTAATAGTTTCTAAAGATCGAATAAGATATTTATCTTTATAATTCATATATATTTAGTAACGATGTACGTTAAGTTGACATATATCATTTAGACTACATAAATACCATTTATATATATACATATGGCATATATATGAACATAAATACCTGGCTTAACATTGTAGTTGAAAATCAATGTCAATTTCACCACTATTTTGCATTAAATTTTACTTCAACTTAAGAATTTTAATTTATTAATGGAATATTAAAACTGAGAATTTCAATTTATTGATAAAAATTCACTTGTTAATGAAACGAAATTTGAGTTTCTTAATATTTAAACAATATTCAGATTAACTAAGGCTGATTTACTGAAAATAAATCTGAGAACAAAGAAGCTAAGTGCGTTTACTTATATTACAATATTATTTAAATTAAATTTACTGAATTGAAAATGATCTTTTCAATAGAATTAATTTTTTCAATGTCATTAACACGTTTTCAAACCAAATTATCACAAATTTTAAACAAGTACAAATAATTTAGTTATTGTTTAATAGAATTTCTTTCTCTTAAGAAAAATAAATATTTAATTCAAGTCTAACATTTCATTCATTCGAGAAATTTTATTCAAAATTCCAACAAGATATATGTATGTGTACACGTATAGTCATTAGCATATAGCATGTATAGTACACGACAAAAATTGCTACACAAATAAAAAAAAAGCGTCGGGAATTTTTCAACACTTTCTCTTCTGACCTTTCCCCTTGCTCTTTTCAATACTTTCCTATGACACACTCAAAGTGTTAACACTTACTTTGTTTAATTATTATTTCCTTAATTGCCAATTGTGCGGAGCTTTAATAAAATCACCTGCTGCAATTCCTTCGGCATTCCCATTCGAAGCATTTGCTCGATACGAATCTGAGCATTTTTCTGCACTTTAATACCCTGACTTCGAACTTTATTCACGTTAACATAACACGAAGATGAACGGATCCGTTTCAATAATCTATTGAACTTCAATTTATTGACCTCCACTGATACAATTCCTATCTGACTTTAACCACGTGAAATGCACCATTCCAAGTGCAACGTTTTTACTCGGCAACGGACTGGTCGAAACTAAAGGTCTGGGAAACAAGTACGATATTATTGATCTACTTTCACCATCCGAATGTCTTAACTTTGCTCTCTTTCTCTTTTCTATGTTTTCGCATAATTTATTGAGTCATCGATTAAGGTAACTGTAATTGACCTTTAATTCTTCAAACTCTTGCAATTACTTCAATTTTTTTTTTCATCAATTTATTATAAGTAATTAAAGATTTAATCGCCAATTATATTAGAAATTGCAACGAACGAAAGGCATTATTATGTGATACTATACTCTATAATAACTGTGGGATATGTTTCCAAAAAGGAAATTGCTAGAAATGGCCCGGTTTTAGGTTTACACTAGTTGCTAAATTGTGGCAAATAATTGTGTGCCATTGATGACAATAGATTTATATGTGTACAGTATATACAACATATGTGAAACCATACATATATATACACATTTTATTCACACAAGGAGAGAAAAGATTAATAATAATTGCTGACATTGTTAGTAAACTGGTCGTATACTTTAGAATTTTGAGAAATTACTATCTTAAGTTAGGAAAACGTATCAATTTGTTGACAATTTCTTAGAAAACTGACAATATGCTGACACTTCTTACTAACTTGGTCTAGTAATTTTTCAATTCCTGTAAGTATAGGACCAGTTTAATAACAATGTCAGTAATCTTCATTAATCGTTTTTCTCCTAATTACTTATACAAGGATTCATAAGCAAATTTTTGTTCAGATAAGCATAAGAATTCTTATGATTTATCATAAGACACAACAAACTATTGAATAAGATCAAATGAGTATTGTTTTCAGGAAAGGTTTCTAGCTCAGTTGGCAACATATCGAATTTCTGTCTCTAAGGACTTAAGATCGAAACCCCTATTTAGAATAAAATTCTCAATGTAATAAGTTAATATCGGTATACGATCATTAATCGTCATTCACTTTTGTAACCTTACAAATTATAAGATGAGAAAAAAATGACTTCTAGGTATCAAAGAAGAAATTGACTCCGTTATTAAAAATACATTATTTTTATTAGGAAAACAATATTGTATAAAATTATAATATTTAAATAAACAAATATTTTGAGGAACGAGAATACTAAGAACAGATCCTTAAACGAATCTAACTTGAAATATAACTCATACGTTATAAAAATACCTAGCAATACTGTTGATTTGTGACATTATACTGTTTCTCTACGGTTTCTCTGGGATTAAGCGCTTGCCTCTTGTTGTTGGAGTTTAATTTAACTTTGTCGGAGTTTCATTTCATTTTCGGTCGTTGTAAAAGCATCTGCTGAATTGACGGTGAATTGTTACGAATAATAACTTGTTTCGGCTAGACTTTTATTTAGTACTTCTCCGGGATGTTGATTTTTATAGTTTTAATAACTTCGGGGTTTGGCTTTTCACTTTCCATGTCCAGGCCAAGGTTAGCGATGCCGTTCAAGTGTGCGGGGGCAGTTTTTCGGTCGAGTGTCAATAAATTTCTGATTGGCGGGCTAAGGAGATCTTGATTTAATTCCATCGGGTCTTGGAAACCAGTTAAATAGCTAACTAAAGTCCCTACTAAGACTGTCACGATGCAACCAATTGCGCTGTACCATAAGTAGTTGATCTGAAAAGTGAAAAGCAATTATTACTTTCTGTACTCAAATAATTCATATAAATAATGAATTGAAGCGACTGAACATATGAGAAAATTGATAATACCTTATAAATGAAGAAAACGCCGTCATCATCGTGAACTGGCTGGACATCAGGCATAGTGCTATTGGCAAGGCAGGGACAATTATCGGTAAAAGTTGGCTTGCTATCGATGTGAATTAGTCCGTTCAAAGCGGCCACTTGAGCGCCTACACCGATCCAAATCACAAGGGATAAACCAGTTAATGCACCGACCAAAGCGCCTTTCGTATTAGCCCAAGGGACGCACATTCCCAGAGTAAATAAGCCCAGTGTTACACCCCCCACCATTCCATTGAATGACAAGGCAAGCTAAAATAACAAATCGTTCCATTATTGCGGCATTCTAATGCAAAATAATGTCAAATTTTAGACAATTAAGCGTTCGTTTTGAAACAATCAAAGGAAGTACTTGGAATCGTAATTAATTTCCAAACGAGATGATTCTTAAAAGATTTCCAACGAAACCTTGGAAATGGTTGAATTTGAATAAACATTTTAAAAGTACTTTGCATTACTTTTTTGTTTTTACAAATTATTCGTACGAAAAATGTAACCGAGTATAATTAGAAACACTCGGCTTGATAAATGAATTAAAGAAGAATATTTACTTGTAAAACGCCTCCTAGTCGTTCAACGATGAAGACCAAAGCAAAACTCAGGACTCCAAAGAAGATGCTGATATATCTGGCATAAACTGCCCCTTTGTCACCGGAAATTTCCATTTTTAACATGCCGCGCAATACGTCTTCGCAAGTGATAGCAGCTAAGGAGTTCATTGCACTGGCAACAGTTCTGTAAAAACAACAAAAATATGTCGAAATTTGTTAACAGCCCGCGAATTATTTGGATAAAAAGTTTTATGGCAGTTGGCGACAACCATTGTCCCAAGTGGAAAAGCCAAATTACATTGAATCGATTTAAATTTTCGGAAGGAACAAAGCATAACGGTGACTTACCCTAGGGAAGCGGCGAAAATACCCGCAACGAAGAAACCAGCGATCCCTTTGTGTTCCGTCAATCTTTGCATAACATAGAAAGGTAATATTTGATCTTGACCACTGATCTGATGCGAAAGGAGTGGATCGCAATGTTTATATTCGCTGAATAAAACCATACCGGTTAAAAAGTTTACGGTGTAGATCATGATCAAACCTACTGAAGATACCAGCAAGGCTCTGAAACAAAGTTGACAAACAATAAATATTAAGGTTTGCTTTAGATTTTAAATGGTTTAATTGATATTAATCCAGTGATTTAAGGATGGAAGTGCCATGAAAACAAAAATTGATGGTTTACCTTCTAACTTGACTGATGCTTTCAACGCTGAGGTACTTTTGGATCGAGGCCTGATTGCTGCAGAACATGGTAAGCCAATAAAATGTACCACCGATAACAACGGACCAAAAATTGTGACCTTTGGTTGGATCTGGGTTCATGTTGAAGAATTCGATTCTTCCAGTGTTAAAGTTGTCTTGCCAAACTTGACTGAATCCGCCGGACCAAGAGATGCCGAGTCCCAAAATGAGGAAAAGCGAACCGACCAGAACCGCTGCTTGGAATGTGTCGGTCATGATGACCGCTTTCATGCCACCCTGCAAATGTTCATTTTTATTGGCAATCTAATTTGAATTACCGCCATGGAGTTAACATTGGTTACCAATTAGTTCAAAACAAATGAAACTAGAAATACTAACAAAGCTAATGGAATTATGATTCGATTACTATACGTTCCATTACTAACGAAACTAATGGAACCTAGTAATACTAACGAAACTAATGGTTCTAGTAATATTAACAAGACTAATGAATGTAGTAATATTAAAAAAACTAATGAAACTATTAATACTAACAAAACTAACGTTAATTATCAATCAGTTTACTTACTTGAGAGGCATAGAAGATGCAAACGATATAGACTAGAGTCACGGCAATATAAGTGTTTAATCCGGTAACTGAAAGTACAAATTAATTGTCAGTTTAATTATTCGCGACATTTAATTGGCGCTCGTTTTGGTATTCCTTTGCAAATTGATTGCGTCAAGTGTTGAGTAACAAGTCTTTTTTTTTTGCTATTATTATTATTATTATTCAAAAGCTAACGAATTGCGCAACCTTTCTTTCTTTCGTATTGCGTAACTTTTTATTGACTTCAACGAGGATAAAATATTCCAATAAAGTGAATATGAATTACCGTGGCTTAAAGCTAGAGCAGGTGCATAAACGGCTACGGAAGTGTACAAAACCATTTGCAGCATGTACAAGCTGCTTGCTAATAATCTGCAATGGTGATTGAAGCGCAAATTTAAATATTCGTAACTCGAAGTTAATCTCAGTTTCATGAAGACTGGAAGGTAGAATTTGGACGTCAATGGAACTATGAGGAGGAAAGAGATGCAACTCATCCAGAATTGGGTACCCTGCAAAATGAGACAGATTTATATGCATTAATTGAATTGAAGATGAGAAGTAATTTGTTGTTTGTGCATTTAAACATTTGAGAAATAAGGAAATGGGATTTGAAAATTAAACCTTTTTTTTTAGGGGGGGGGGGAGTTTAAAGATTCTTTTTTACCTTTTTTTTTCATAAGTACACAGGAAAAAAAGCTTGGTTGTAATAACTAAAAATTTGTTCGCTGAAATTTCTTGACCAACAAAATTCTGATTTTAAATAATCAAACTTTTTCTTTCAGTAATAAATATTTTCAGTTAAATAACTAAACAGCGTATTTGGACCAAAATACTTGGTTCTTTCAAATAAAAACTTTGGTCAGCTAAAAAGAAACAAAAAAAAAGTTATTACAACTATTTTTCTATTCCGTACAGTTGGATAAATTTGAGATAAAAAAGATACTGCAATGTTTCGTAAGTTGAGGATAAGTTTTGCCTACGCGCTACGTTTGCAATTTAATATTCATTAGAAAATACACTGCAGTAGATTAGAGTATGTTACAAATACGTTAAAGTGTCGCATGAATATTATATTAAAGAGATTAATGTAAATTTTAATGTCATTGTACATGTGTTTCTTCAGTACTGAAGTATGAAACGTTTTCAAAATGCAAACTGTAATCAAACTTTGTTATTGTTTAGTATTTACATCCATTATTATGCTCTTTGGATGTAAACAAACAATATTATTGTTTTTGCTTAATTAATTTGACCTTCCAAATAAACACAAACACTGCTCTTTTATAAGTTCAATGTCAAAAACGTTTCATTCTTCAGTTCCATTAACAGAAGTATATTTAGTTTTAAATTATAAATTAATAAATAATAATTTAAGCATAAATAATTAATTGCTTGATGGGAGTGTATATTTACTCACATTTGTATACATTTCCGCAGGGTTTCCAAGCAATTCGATAGCCGTTATAAAACTAGCAGCTAGTGACATGGCCATGGGGAAAGTCCCCATGTCGGAGCCGCCCAATAAAAAGTCATCGCTGCTTTCCTGCTTTTTCGTGAAGAACCCGTAAAAGGTACCGATAAGGCACGAGATGAGCAACATGGCGCCCAAAACGGAATAGTCCGGCCAGGAAAAGTAGCCCATGGTGTCAGTTTTGTTTTCGTTGCAAGTGTCAATGAGAACGGGCGCGCTTTCAGCGCGTCGCTGTTCGGCGGAAGAGGCGGACAGAGCAAAGAAGAAGATGAAAAGACGCAGTCTCATTTTCTATAATAAGAAAAATACAAACGATAAATCAATAAATTATCCTTAATTTATCAATCAACAGGGTAAACAATTATTTATACAACAATACCGATCGAATCAGTAATTGCGATCGACGATAGCGCGACCGCGCAAATTTCGCGTGTTTGAATTTCGCGCCGCGCTTTGGGCGGGAAATACGAAATCGTTTGAATGACGGAAAGCGAGGTATCCTGAAATCGGCGCTGTTTAAGTTCCATTTCGTCGATTCCGTCGCTGCGAGCGATGTTAAGGGGAGTCAATTCGGCGGCGGCGGCGGGTTAAACGTTTAATTTTGTATTTTAAAAATATCCCGCGTTACGATCGAGCGATTGAAATGCATAAAACGACACGGAGTGGAATTGCAAATTGTCTCGCAGCTGCAATTCATCGTTACATTTGACACTGTCGGTGACATTGGAATTGCATCAATAGTGATTCCGCGTTACATGTATTTCTACGTTCAATCGACTTTAACAAAAAAAAAAAAAAAAAAAAAAAAAAAAAAGAGCCGTCGGTGGAGTAACGCGATTACTTTATCGCGTCGACAATTTTTATCTGCTCAAATAAGTTAACGTCGGTTACTTTATCGGCGATTATTTTGTACACAAACAATCGACTTATCTATCCCGAATTGCTAACAAATTTGTTCGTCAAATCATTCGTACCGTTTGCACATTTTGTTTGCCCTTTGAAATTGATTTTCTTGTTTCACGATTTTTGAAATTGATAGTTCATTTTGAGGGTGGACTTTTGATTCTTGAAATGAGCAAATTTATTTATCGAATGAAAGTTTATTTTTTTATATACATATTTACTGATATATTTCATAAATTATTATTATTTTTTTTAGTAATTTAGTATAGAGACTCGATAAACTCTTTTTTTTTCATTTTAATTTAATTTCTTTTTTTTTTATTGATCAGTCCTCGAACTACAATTTCATAAACCGTGTCTATTAAATATTCAGATTGTCTAGCCATCCTGGATAAAATCGGTTACATCTAGATTTAAATGGTTCAAATCGGTTTCTGCTAGGCCGAGCTGATTTCGAGATTAAGCGCGTTGAAAAATAAGTTCGCTCGTTTAATTATTTATTAGTAGAACAGTACGTGATATTAATCCGTTAAATACAGATAATAATGATAGTAAAATAATGAGCACTTTGGATGGAATACTTTTTCACCGCTCATTCCATATCGTGCTCTATTTCTATGAAATTGGGACCGACAACTTTTGGCCCATTCGTTTAAACAGAGATATAATATTTGCTACTCAGTTTTGTATAAATTGTAATGAAAATGAAATGTCATAAATTACTATTTTTTGTGCCAATTAAGGACATATTGGAAGCGTACATGCTTTTGCTAAAAATGATACTAAGAGTTATGCTTTTAATAAGAAAATATTAAAGATTGCTTTTACGATTATCATTTTTACTGTTATTAATATAACTATATTTTCACTTTTAGGAGATATCCCTAAATTAATAAGAAATGTTTCAAGTTTTGCTTTTACTTTTTTCTCAGTTAAAAAAAGTATATTTACAGTATTAATTTCCTATGTTTCTATATATTTGATGTGTGCATGACAATGTTCTTTTGACAGTCCTGAAAATTTTATTATTAATTAATGCTTTTTTCTTATTAATTATACAACGTTATTTAATTTGTTTCCAAGTATTGAATTACATTTTCCTTGTTTTGCAAAATTTGTATTTTCAATTAATGTATTGTCTTTTATTTGTTTAATATACTACTTTTTTCTTTTCATTTCAATTCAACAAAATGAGTCAAAATCCTGTCAAATTTTATATATTATCCAATTTTGTACAATATATTCATTTATGATATAAATTTTTCATTTCTAAAAGTTATGATTTATACAGATGAGAATAATTTTTATACCCAACTAAAAAGATTTCATTTTTTTTTAATTAATGAAATTAATTTTTTAAATTTTTCATCACAAATGCAAACTATTTTAATATTCATAAAGATCTGTGTTATTTTTCTAACAATAATTGATAAGAGATTAAAGATATCAGTATGGAAATGTTTTGACTTTTTGATACGGATCAAGTTACATTTTATCTTAATTAACAAATAACTTCAGGAGCTTAAACAAATTAATTATATTAAAATGTCTTCGGTAAGAGTTTAAACGAGTCCAAACTAGATCGGGTTATATCAAATTACAAATACAATTAAAACTAAAATCTGCAATGACTGATTTCGTAATTTCACAAATTATATTAAAAATTAATTGAATTAACATAGAAGCTTATACGGTTCCCATATGTTTTAACAATTTTATATAAGAAAATAAATAATTTATATATGGACATATACGACTATACTTGGTCGAAAAATAAAACAGTTAATATTTACATAAAAAGTTGGATTCGAACCCCAGAAAACAATTTATGAACATTCTTATGATAAATGATGAAAGAAATACTATAATAAAGTATTTATTCCAATAAATCTGTAAAAATTCCAATAAATTTATAGGAAAAAATACCTTATTTTAGCATTTATTTCCTATTTTATTATAAGTAAGTTCATGAATTGTCTTCTGGAATTGGAATCCAATATTTTATGGTAAAATTAACTATATTTTATCCATTCATGGTTTCAATATTTTCCCTATTTTGAAATCAATTTTTATTTTTCTACTTCTTTCTATTCATCTACATATATTCTATTATATACAGAATTATATATAGACAAATAGAATATTTATTCCATTATACATAAGAAAGAATTATTATACGAATTAAGGAAGGACATATGTATCCATATATGAATTTTTTTATTTTCTGACATGAAATTGTTACAACATATATGAACCATATACCATTCATCTTTTTAGGATAGAACTGAACAATAAACCTATGCAAAAGCGTGCAAAACTATGCAATTAAATTGCAAACTATACACTGAGAGGAAAGATTAATAAAATTTACTGACACTCTTAGTAAACTGGTTATATATTGGCAAAACTTGAAAAATTACTATCTTAAGTTAGTAAAACGTATCAATCTGTTGAAAATGATTCTTTTTAGGATGAACTTGGGATAGTAATTTTTCAGTTCTTACAAGTATATGACCAGTTTACCAACAATGTCAGTAATTTTTATTAATCTTTTCTCTCCGTGTATAAAAAAAAAAGTGCAAATATGTGGAAGAGCAGAAATAAGACGACGAATTCTTACCGATTATGGTTTCAGGTACTGGGTTTGATCGGAAAATCGGCGGCAACTATGAACGATAAATAAACAACGAGCGGGTCACAACTCGGGCACCAACTTCTACCCCCGGTCTGACGGTATCAAGTATAAAAACGTGCGAAACTGAAGCTGGATAATCTTGCTAGTTTTTTTCACGTAACGCATATATGAAGCTTGAAAAGTTGCCGCTTTTCCAACGAAACACTCGTCGACCGTCACAATTGATCGCGCCTCTTTTGCCAGCAGAGACGACTTTTACAAGAAGGAAAATCCAAAAAAAAAAAAGTCCTCTCCTTCGGCGAAAGAAAGAGACGAAATAGAGGAGGAATAAGGAAGGAAAAAAAGTAACGTGCAGATCCGACTGCGGGCAGAAAAACGTAAACACTGCGATGGCACGGGGGAGACTGTTGACTCGATTTTTCGATTAGCCTTGTTATATATGAAATCCCGATGATTCTTTTGCCCCCCACCGCTGGAACTATTCGGCCGAGAAATGCTTAGTCAAACACGCCGTACACCCCGGCGATCGCATTAGCGTTATAATTATCGGCTTTGGTTTTGATGCGCCGATAAAAAGGCCGCACAATAAGCCGCACGCCGATTACGTTATGTCACGGAATTCGTGACGAAAATTGTTATCACCCGCGGGTCGAGGATGTTATCGAAGTGGCGAAGGTGTCTGCGGAGCCGCGGATAACAATGTTTACGGCAGATGTTTGCGGATCAATCGGACGCTCCGCCGATTTTCTTTTCGTTCGTTCCGTTATGCGGATCGGCTAAGTGCACGGAAAGTCAGTCCGAGGTGTTGCCCAATTATATCCTTATCAATTGTTCCTTTTCACTGAAACAAAACGAAAAATAGACTTTTTCAGTGTCGATCTTTGGACGATGATTGCGCGGGAATGTGTGTGCAGAAAAAAATGGCAAAATACTCCGTGTAAATGTTTATATATGTGACATATATGGCACATAAATATTTATCATATATGTTACATGTATGTTGCATATATTACCAAAGGAATATGCAGGAATGTATGTGCGGACAGAAATGGCAAAATACTCTGTGTAAATGTTTATGTATGTGACATATATGGAACATAAATGTTCATCATATATGTTACATGTATGTTGCACATATTACCAAATATATGCTGTATATATTGCATATATGACCACATATATGTCTCGGACGTTTTAAATATATGGCTATATATATGTCGCATATATGTTACATGTATGTCCATATATATGCGACGTATATGTTACATATGTGGCCACATAAATGTCATATACATGTTACATATATGACCACATATATGTCGCATATATGTTACATGTATGGCCATATATATGTCGCGTATATATTACATATATGACCACATATATGTCTCGTATATTTTAAATATATGATTATATATATGTCGCATATATGTTACATATATGTCCACGTATATGTTACATATGTGGCCACATATATACCATATACGTGTTACATATATCACCATATATATATCGCATACATATTACATATATGACCACATATATGTCGCATATATGTTACATGTATGGCCACATATATGTCACATACATTTTAAATACATGGCCACATATATGCCTTGTACGTGTTACATATATGATTACATATACGTCGCATATATATTACATATATATCCATATATACCACATATGTATTACATACATGACTTACAAATATATGTAACATATGTTTCCAGTTATGTTTGCATGTATGTGGCCATATATATCTAACGTAAGCCACACTTTTATAACACATTTATAATGTATGTACGACATATATATGTATTTTTACATGAAACCCCATTAACAAAATATATTCCAGGATTTTTCAGAAATATTAATAAATATTCATATGTCTAATTCCAGAAATATTTGTACTTCTGGAAAATTAACCAATATAATACCTCAAAAAGATGCTAGGAATATGTTTTGGAATATATTACAAATTATTATTTGTTAAAGATAAATGACAAAATTATTGTACAAAAGTAAGAATTAAAATATTAATCGCGAGTGTAAAGTATGAAGTTACAAGTTGCTAACATTTTTTTTATTGAAAACTTGTGTCAACTGCTTTACACGTAGGGTGATAGAAATGTATTAATAATTGTTATAGTATTTTGTAATAAAAATATTGTAAAAAAGTATCGATATCGAGGAATAGAACTTGTTACCTCAGTCACCAATCGCAAGCTTTGTAACATAAATAAAAGTTTTATTTGAAATAGAAATAAATTGTTTATATATAAACTAATTCCAGCAAAATAACAAAGTAATAGTAATAAGATTTAATGCGTAAACATTTTTATTATTTCCAAAACAAAAAATATTAATTTTTACACAAGATTTTTATTTTATAATTAATTTACGTCACATTTGCAATTATTTCCCAACAAAGTCAAATAAATAAAATATTATCTAACCAAATCACTTGGGATGAATATTAAATGCTATTTGCATGCAGCATTAATTACATGTTTAAATGAAATTATATAATTTATTTTCAGGTGAGAAAAAAAAAATAATAACAAGCTTAAAGTGATAAAAATGTTTTGATATATAACTGACAAATTGACGTCAGGTTGTGCCGGTGAAATTGTTCATAAACAACTGAATTACAAGTGGTCCGCATCACTGATTCGAATTTAGATGACTCATATCTGAAGACGTATTCGTCGTCACCAATTTCACAAGCAGATACAAGTTGTAGATAAAATGCCTATATCTTCTACAATTGTAAGGATGTCCCCATGAAAAAAACATATATAGGTGGCATATATGTCAGCATATGCCACATATATGTCGGCATATGTTTTCAGAAACATGCTTGCATATATGTCACATATATACTGCATATATGCCAAATAAATACCACATATATATCAGTATATGTTTTCAGAAACATGCCTGCATATATGCCGCATATATGTTAGCATATATGGCAACCTATATAAATTCTTTTTTATAGGTCGTGTATAATAATTCCCTGACTGATAAGAGAATTTTTTTTCAACCTGCTATAGTAAAAAAACCATTAAATAATTTAGCAATTATTATTTCCTACCATAAAGATAATTTCTACTTCTTCCAATAATTTTTGACACATAAATTATAAAACTATATCACCATATTAAACAATATTTTTATTGGTATTGTACTTTTCTGATTACATGAGAAAGGATCTGATAAAATTATTAACACATCGGCAAAGTGGACGCAATTGAAAAGAAATTAAAATAAATTATTATCACAAGTTAACAGGACGTATCAGTTTATTGACAATTACGTTCAAATAACTTTAATATAATAATGTTTTACTTTATGTTTTAATTTAAGTACATGTCCAATTTACTAACATGCTAGTGATTATTAGATATTTCTTTCTCTTCTCGTAATTTTTAAGTAAATGCCACTGTATGTATGTATTTTAAACGAAAAATTATTTAGTAAAATATTTATTAAAAAATGGTATTTAATAAGGAAGATTATTTTAAAGATTGGATATAAAATCCACTTGCTGATATATTTGAATTAATCATTGGCAAAAGCCACAAATCATATCAATAAACACTATTTACATACATTTTTTTGGTAGTGTTTATGACATCATTTACTGCACGATGACGATCGTTCCTGTTAACAAGTCTTAAAGAAATCAACATGTTGATATGCCTTGTAGAATTGAAGGGTCCATTATTTTCCATTTACTTTAATTTCTACTAAAACTAAATGCTGGCATTGTTTTATTTATTGTTATTGTTATAACAATTGAAACGTGTTATCTTATAGATGTCTTATTATTTTGTTTTTAAAACTGTGAAAAATAATGTTCAATATCTGTGTTTACAGGTATATTTCACTCTATTTCATTACTTATCACCATTTTAGAATATTTTAACAGGATACCGACTTCGCGTACCATTTCAAGATCAAAACAGTAAATTAATCCACAGTAATAGTGACGGTAATAACAATTTTTTGTAGATAGGCAACAGCGCCACCCAATTAGGGTGGTACTTTAGCCCTGATACTTTTCCCTATTTTTTTGTTTTTTAAAATAAAAGCAAATTGCAATTTAATTATTTATGGCAACAATAATTTTTTATTTAACCAACTATAAATTTATTTGGACCAACTTATTTGACTTGAAAAACAAACTAAAAAATTTTTAGTTCAATCTACAGAGCAAATTTCTCTCGGTGTGTGAAAGAAAAATTAAAATATAATTTTCTCGTGGTATTAAAATAAAATAAAAATCCTATATTTAGAGTCTTCCTTTAAAATACATTACCACTATTGGCAAGAATGTATAATAGTTTATTACTCCATGAGGAAAAAAAGTGGTTTTAAGTTGGTAACCCTGGTCACAGGCAAAGGATTACCAACTTAAAACTATTTTTGTTCAAGTTGAGTACGATATTTTATTCACCGTGGAAGTGAAATAGGTTGGTATCCCTGCGGGTTACCAATACATTTTATTTTTAAGGTGAATAAAATAAACTATTGCGATATAAGTGGTAATTGATGCATTGTAACTAGAAATAGGGGCACTAGTTTTTATCAGTAATCATATGGACATATTAATGCATTACATAACCCTAGTATAAATGAAACATATATGACCATATATGGACCTACTTTTTTTCTTAATCCACATATTTCCTTATATGAAATTGTTAAAACATATATGGGCCATATGTTTCATTTTTACTAGGGAATTTACATTTTTAAATAGTCAAGTTGCCAAAGTATGAATTTTTAGTGTTTTTTTAATCAATACGAACGTTTATTAAATTTTTATAATTCATTTTAATTAAAATTAGGTATAAAAGTAAATAATCTATTATTTCTTGCGCGCTTTATGTTAATCATAACCTTAAAATACTAGTAATTTGGTCATTCCTCTTTAAATTCCTAAAAGGACAGTGTCTCTTTCCGGATATTTGCCAAGGTTAATTACGAGCGATGCCGAATGGTTAAGCAGAGAGATAGAAGTTTTTGGAAAAAAAAAATAAAAGATAATTGTTTAATGACGATTGTGAGAATTGAAAACCCCAGGGCGTGGAAAAAGTGAGCGCGCGTGTGACAATCGTATGAATAAGAATTAAAACCAGTTATAACTGGCGGGCGTTGGATGATGCCGGGATAAAAACGCCGCCGTGGCACTCATTGGTTTATTAATAATGGTATAATTAGCGTGATTGCGATGCGCGAAATGTTTTTCCTGACTCATTGCAACGGGGCTTCCGTCGTGTCGCAGCCGCGCCGTTGCATTTCACGGAATTCGTCCGGAGAAACAACAACAAAACACTCCCATCGAGATCGCGCACGCTCAAACTAGTATCACCCAACTTCGATGCCTTTCCTACTGTTTAAGCACTAAATGGCTTTTCAATGTCAGATTTCTGAAAATTAAATCTCCATAATCAATAAGCAAACCTTTTTTCTCCCAGTTTTATTTGCGCGATCGTGTTTTTCTTAACATTCTTATCATTTTGAGAAAAAAAAAGTAGTTCATACGGAAGTGATAAGGTATTTTCGTACGAAAATCCGTTAAATGTTTGACAAAGTTTGAAATGTGTTCTTAAAAATACTGGAAAATACTGAAAAGTTACAATAACTTTTTCTACAATAGGTGTATCTTTTTCTGGCTTATTGAAATTTATATGTTTGTCTCACTAAGGCAGTACATTTTTGGCAGTCAATTTTGGAACATGCCTATTGTTATAAGAATATTGGCATGTTCCAACTTGAACAATTTTTAAATTAAAAAAGGACAGTCTATCTGTATAATTTATCCATATACATGCATCCTTTTTCAATGTAAGAAATTGTTCAAACTGGAACATACCATTTGTCTCTTTATCCAATTAAAATACAATTTTCTTAGTCTAATTTTTGGCGGGCTTTTTAGAAATTTCAAAATTAGTTATATTTATTAACAACATTTTTACATATTTTCACAGTAATTTTTTTAATAAAAACTTTTTTTTTGTAATTAACTATTGAAATGTACAAGCCATTTTTTCAAACGCAAATTATTTAACTCTTCAAGTTTCCTCAAAGGCATTTTTATCAGTCAATTTTTAATGTCAGTGCACAATAATTAATACGAGCGAGACATTACGCAAGTTAAAATGGATAGTTTTCCTAATTGACGAATCTGTCGTGCGATCGGCTATCGCACTTAATTTGCTGAAAAAAATTTTTTTACGACCAAAGATACGGAATCGTCGCTCGTAAATAAAAAAAAAAGACTACTTTGATGGAAAAAATAATTTCTCAATTTGCCGTACGATTTATACGTTTTTTCAGAATAAAAGTATTCATATTGTAGATAATGAAATGTAATTAGCCGAAAGTAATTGACGAGGCTGGTAAATATTTATGTATATAAAAATTGCAATAATGATTAATGCGACCGAACGAAAATTGAATTTCAATCAAACTTAATTGAATGAAAATATCGGTACGAATTCAGGTAATCAATAAGAAGATTAAATCAATATACACTCAATGATTGACGTCCGCGATTGAACAATATTTACTGCGAAACAGATTAGAATGAACTCATCATAATTTATAAGTTGACACACTCTTCCAATTAGAAGATTCGTTTAAAGGCAAACATAATGATGCCCCCCCCCCCCCAAAACAAAAGAAAATATTGTGTCTTTAAGAATATTTCGTAAATTGGAATTTATTTATTTTTGATAAATAATCTACCAAACAAGTGGGCAAAGTTTATACATGTATATACAAGTGGTCTGGTGAAAATATTTATATTAAGATATTGTGAAATTAAAAAATATTGAATAAATATTATTATGTTGTATAATATATTGTAAAAAATAAATAAATAAATAAAAATAAGAAATAAATTACCAAGGAATAGAACTTGTTAACTTAGAGATGTTAGTCACGCCCTTTTACCCCCACTCTATACCGTTGGTTAGGCCACGCCTCATTTCTTTGTGGAAAAGAATACACTCGACGCTCCCAGTTTCAACCTTCCCAGTTTCAACGTGCTCCCAGTTTCAACGAAATTTCTCTCCCGTTTTCAGCGGAAATGTTCCTATATCCGTTTTGCTGTGTAACCATAAATAACTG
>JABFPN010001457.1:0-29107 GCA_022817305.1 Leptoteleia sp. ZL-2020 | reverse complement strand
CACCCCGCCGCTACCCTACACCGCTCCCCGCCGCTACCCTACACCATTCATGAGTTTTGTTTATTTCGGAGGTGCACTTGTTACAAAAAATATCGTATGCACATCGGGAGGAACGTTTTTGCTCCCTAAGGTGAAGTGACTACACTCGGTTCCGTCTCGTGCGTTCACTTCACCAGCGGGAGCAAAATCGCATTTTCCTCCCTTAGTGCATAATGTACTATTATTGTGCATTAATAAATTATTAAGACAAGAATGAAACTTACAAGATGGGAAGGTTGAAGAGGTGACATTCCTGATACATTAACCATAGGCTGAGTAGACATGCATAAATTCTCTCTAGTCGTTCTTTCCAAGGAACCACTTCTTGATCCGTATTTTTTCCCGTGGCGATTATGTCTCAAATCCATCTTTTTCGCTTCAGATTCTTTGAAACGTACGGCGAAGCGACTATCTTTATTTAAATTAATTGATGTTGCATCGCTAACTACACTAACCCCGCTGTCTGTTAATTCAGTCATTGACTTCTTTGTGGCACTTCTTCTTGTCATATCTGATCGGCGGAAACGTTGATCATGACCTGTTATAAAACAATTATAAATTTTATTCAATTATTATAAAATGGCCAATATATTTAAAATGAAAGTACTGCGACAATAATTGAATAAAATTTTTCATTAAAGAATTAAGTTAACACTTTTTGTTGGATATCAGATATGGAACGCATTGAATGAGGGTTGTTATTGATGGGTGTGGCCTACTGTTAAAATAACTGTCATAACAGTGACTCTGAATATTACTTATAAGTAATAATAATTAAATATGGATAATATGAAAACAAATTTCTATTTAACATAATAAAAATATTATTTTAAATTTAAAAATCTGAAGATATAATATAAAATAAAAAATACCATACACACCTTGCAAGTACAAATCCTGTCTATGGAGGGAATCGGTGTAATCGGATGGCACGGATTTCGATTTAGGCAGGTAAGAACTCAACGAGCTCATCGAATTCGCCATGTGGAAATCGCTCTCCGGGAAGTCATGGATGTTGCCGCTATCCACAGAGAATGTAGAAAAGACATCCTTGTCCTTCTTTTGTTTGTGAGTCCTTGACGAGTAATGTTGTATTCCACGTTTTTTCTCTGGCGAGTGAGGTCTTGGTGACGCGCCACCAGGTGTTCTCGATGGCGTAAGATCGGACCATACCCTGGATACGTGCTGGTCCAAGATTGCCTGATCGTTTTCATCCTCGATCATCAATTTGTACCTAATTGCGTCTGGTAGACTCTTAACCTGGCTACTACTTGCTGAAAAACCTGCAGCATCGTTTCCTCCTGACGAGTCTCCGAGGTCGCTTTCAATGGTCGCCTTCAATTTAGTTTCCAGTTCCTTTTCCCTTTGCACAAGTTCCAATTTCCTTTTCAGAACCTCAGCAAACTTCTCAACGTTCATTGGAGTTATCTGCTCACGAATTATACGCTGCGTTCTGGGTATAAACGTATGATGCGCTAAGGGATCGCGATTCATGATATCTTTGAATGACTTATGAGGCCGAACACTGTGCTGTTTCTTGCGTCGTCTCTCTCCCGACGATGATGCACCGTCCCTGTTTCATTACAAATAATATTCATTATAATTGTCTTATTTTTTGCTTGTTATTTGTTTCTTTATTTAATTTATTTACTCACTTGACAATTCAAGTTTTCTTTTTTTAATAAAAATATTTTGTAAATAAAATATATATTTTAATGTATTGGCTCTTTAATGACTTGTCTCTTTGAAAAAAAAATTTATAAAAAGGAAACTAAGCTGCTAGGAATATAGTTCTACTTTTTAATGAAAAAATAAAGTAACTCAATTAATTTTTATCATGTTATATTTCCATTGATTGGCTACAAGCACTCTATGTGGCAGAATACAAATATGAATCGATAACATAATTTAAAAATATCTTATAATAATATTTAACTGTTTATTAATCAATTAGGTTGGTTAAAAATTTTGTTGTTTTACTATTTAAAATAAAATTGTGAATTTTTGTATATGTTAATTAATTAATAATTAAAACAAACATAAAAAACGATATATGATTATTATGCAATTGTTATAAAGCACTGCCTCGCATCGATGGAATCAATTGACCTGCAAAAAGCTTTTAGTATAACGTATAATGATATTAACTTACATAGGAAAATCTGCCATAGACATACTGTCCGTTTCGGTACGCGCATCACTGCTTAAGCTTTGTAGCTCAGAATCTTGTCTCGACACTGCATTGTACGGACAATATTGTGTGTGTATTTTCGAAAGCCGGTAAGGACTAATTCCTTGGTGTATGAGTCCGTGAATGCTATGCAATGCACGCAAAATGCCAAACAGAAAACAAACAGAAGAAAATGAAATTAAAATCGAAAAATTATAAAAAAAGAAATAATAACACGAACAAACCAAATCCGATATAACGTGTTTACATGATCAATGTGTTACATCTATCAAATAGATACTATGTGACTTGGTGCAAGACATAAGAATTTGAATCGTTGGAATAGACATATTTATTTTCATTGATAAATTAGTTCATAATATTCATAAATAGTTTAAGTTCCATTGTCACGAAAATGTTTTCTTAGTATTTATAATGGTTTTTAGTAATTTTGAAAAAAATATCAAAGTAGTCTACTCCTTAAACGATTCTTATAAACAAAATTAAAGGTAAACCAAGTAAAATGATCATGCATGGATAAGAAGCGCATTCAGATATCAATTGTGATGAATATTTAGTATGATAGCTCAAAATGAGTGTCGGCCGATGAAGAGATTTCTGTAAGTTACTAACCCAGGGTATGCTTCAAATTTGGGCAAATCGTGTTTGGCTCTGGTAAGCTGAGTGGCCATAAGCATATCTTTGGTAAGTCGCAACTCGCTCTTGGACTCGATGGGCATGTCGCTTGCTGAGTGTGAGAATCCCGCTGAGGTCGGTGCGACGACATGACTGCTCACGTACTCACTGTCTTCTTGTACCGTTGGCAATAAGTTAGTGCCGCACGAAACAGACAGCTCGCGGCTACCCAAGCCCGAACTCGGACATCCATCGCCAGTTGATGAGGAAGACGATAACGAAGATAAGGACGATTCGGGATTTTGGCAGGATTTTACGTACTTAAGGTATTTGTCGGACTGAAGGAAGTTTGGATAAATCGATTCGCTCATAAACTGTTCCACCTCCAATTGGACGGCGTCTAATGCCTTGATATCTCGCCAATCCTCTTCTAACCGCCGGATTGCTTCCCTCCTCGTACCTTCTGATATCTTTAAATTTTGATTCCGTAAAAACCTGCAAGGATAATGAATAATTAAAATTTTGTTTGTTTGAAATTATCACTAATATTGAAGATTTGTTAACACTCTTAATTTTTGCGCTTGAAAATATTAGTCTGGATATAGTTTAGCCAGACTAATTATCCAGACTACATATAGACCTTAGGGTAGCTGGAATACAATAAATAAATACAAAATAAATGAAATAAATAATTAATTGTTTACGAATATATTTGCAATACGTAATAAAACTATACTTTAATGTACATATCTCTAATCTAATGTGAATGAAATAAGTCAAATATAAAACTGAGTCTCGCCTTTTCTTAAGGGATCCAATAACTTTATGAATTTCTTCGGGATCCTTGTAAACCTTCAGCCCTTCGCAGACAAACCAAAAATCGAGCGGATTCGCCTGCTTCCATCCTTCTTCGATTATATACTCATTAAAAAGGTCAGCACCTTTGGAATCCTGCAGTAAGGAATGAAGATTTTTCGCCCATTGGAGATAAGTTGGTGGTGAGTCGCCTTCCATGGTGATGATATCGCTACTGCGACCCTCCGGCTCGAATCCCAAAGGTGCTGCCGAATCATGGTAAGAACCGGACCCTTTTGAATTTGCGAGCGATGAACGCCTCGGTGTCAAAGCAGGACTCTCTGAACGTACGAGCCTGCAGTTTTGACCTTCCGTCTCCTCTCCTGGAAATTGCAGTTTACATTATTGAATTGATTATAGATAAAAATAATATATCAATATAGATTTACATTAGGTTAATAAATTAATTCTTCATATTCAATTCTTTTATGTAAAGGTAAAAAAGAATTTATACATTTGTCTTCGCCTAATATATGTTGTGGCCTATTTTTAAGAGTCAACTATTTTATATAACTATTTCTAAAATAAAAGAAATTCATTTTAAAAAAATAAGTACGAGTTTATCATGAAATTTACAATTTTTTTTGGTGTTGCATAATAATCCATTTCACATTAAAAACGATATGATAATATATTACTGAACGAGAATATAAGTAGTTTTATGTTGGTAGCTCAAATCGAAAGCGAGAGACTACTATTTTAAAAATATTTATTCTGGAATTAAGTACAGTATTTTTCATTTACGTAAAAATAATGTAGTCTGAAAGGCTTCTAACGCTTTTTATTTTTACGACAAATAAAACTTTATTTTTAAACTTGCTACAAAGATGCTTTATTTAAAAAAAATGTATACTATAGAAATTAATATTCACTTCACAAATATTTTATACATTACTTGAATTGAAATTTGAGTAGAAATTTGTTTAACTTACTCTTAATGGTTGCATTTTATTTATAATCATGGAATTACCTTTTATATTACGCCTTTTCTGTTTAAATAACATCATGTACTCTAAAATGGCTGCATCTAAAATATTTTTTATTGATATTGTAAATACTTTTACAAATAAGGAAGCCATCCAAAGTGCTCGAAACCAAAAAAATTGTAAGGATACAAAAGTAATCTAACTTTTCATTGCATCCTAACAATGTATCAGTTTTTTTTAACTCTAGGCACTTTGTGCGGCTCTCTATAAATATTACAAGAGTATAATATCATAGTGTTGAAATTTATAAACAAAAACAGGAAAGAAAATACACAAATATAAAGAATTTTAAAGTGATTGTTTTTAAACTTTAACCATAAAGAAATTAGTTATGTTATTTAAGCATGAAAAAGTATGTTTAATTAGCGTTGTACAGTTCTTTTTTTGCTAATGAAAATGGCATACCAATATTTGATCACACAATCCACGAAAATAGCAAATAAATTTTTATAAAATTTAATTTAGGATAAGTTAAATGAAAAATGCTCTAATCACCAATAAAAATATAGAGAATATAATAAAGCAATCACGGTTACAGTACTCCGCGTATGTTTTAGTCGTATCAGTGAATTCTATTCTTTAAAAATATACAAAAGAAGAAGAAAAGAAATTGGAAGGTAAGAAGGGGCCGGATTGACCGAGTAAGCACACTTCATATTTCTACTCTTTATCCCAACAAAATTCATTGAAGTAGAAGCTAGTTGGATTAATAAAAAAATTAATATACCGGGCACAGGAGGCCTGGGAGAGTTTTCGTTGAAACATCGGCCATCGCTCTGATGAGGTACGCTCATCCTATCTATCCTGGCTTTTCTTATGTACTACTTTCCAGTCTATGTTGAACTTCAGAGCACGTCGCCGTCTAGTGAACATGGCTAGCCCAAACCTGTAAATGAACAAGTGATTTTTGTTATTATATACAAGTGAAACAACCGTTCGTTATTAAACTAAGTGTACCAACATCTGGTTTGAATTTCATTAATTATCATTATTTTGAATGTTCATTTATTAATGAAATAAGTTCTATTAAACGATTCAATTTACAAAACTGAAGTAAGTAGTAATACATTCTATTAATATTTATACACGGAGAGAAAAGATTAAGAAAAATTACTAAGATTAATAGTAGACGGTATACACGCTTGTCCAAATTATCAATTTAATACTAATATTTAATGATAGTTAATGATAGTGCTTTTATTGTCGAAGATGAGTACAGAGGTAAAACCTCTGTTTATACAAAAGCTTGCTTCAATAATCTAATGTAAAAAATAAATGTTTATAAAAGTGTATATACAGTGTACGGATATAAATACTTGTAAAGTAAATAAAAATCTATAATATGTCAATTGTAATAATCTAAAACGTGTCCATTTAAAATAAGATTAATTCACTAAATCTCTCTGAATATATTTCCGCTGAATATTTGGATGATAAAAATTTTCATTTACGTTGTAAAAATTTGCATAACATTGAACAAGTTCTACATAATAATTTCACGATTCAGACTGGGTGTGTATATTTTCTTTTTATGTATATATATGTATACATATTTTTTTTAACTCATTAGTCACTTTTAATTCGTTTAACATAAATCACTTAAAGTTACACGCAGTTTGACTAACTATTTGAAATCAAATTTATAATTGAATATATTTAACGATAATTATTATTTTAATAACGACGGGAATAAGCTTTTCCTCACAATGGAATATACATGTCGGTAAATACTGCACTGAAAAAAAAAGAATAATAATATTGACTATGTTTATAGTTAATTTTCGTGAATACTAGAAAATTATAGTTCCAGTTATAACATATAACTTTTTTCTCAGTGTGCCATGACAGGGAACAGTCTCTTTCTACATGGTTTTTCGCGGATGTTTATAAATTACAAAAATTGCTAAATATTACACCGAGAAAAAAGAATTGTGAAAATTACTAGACTTTCTGGCAAACGTCGGATATACTCATTTTAAGATGTACTACTCGAGTCTAGTAAAATATAATGAAAATATTAACATTATACACTTAATTTTGCAAAATCGTATGGTTCTGATAAAATAGTATTATTACCAATGTATGCAATTTTATTTTTCAGTGCAAGTTTACATTATTGGTCACCAACAAATGATACTAAAGCAATTAATATTTACACAAGGAAGAGACATTAACGTAAATCAACATGTTCTATGTCAATTGATCAATATTATTATTAAAGAACTTGCCATGAATATAATAATGTATCAAACAAAAGTAACAAATATTATCATTCTTGTATAAAAATTTAACCCATTACTATAAATTGTAATACTATTCTTTCTCTCGCTATAGAATTACTATTAAAAAAATTGTACCATCGAAAAATGATAAACCATAAGAGCAATTTTTAATAATTTTGAATTAAAAGCTTGTAAATAATTTTTGAATTTATCTATTTTTATGTCAAAAATATTCGTTTTTCTAATATATATCCTTAAATTGATATGAAAATTAGTAAATTACAGTAGTTCGACTTTTCCCTTGTGTAATAATTGTTGTAAAACGAAATATTTGATATTGTCGGACGGAATATTCGATTGCGTATTCTTGCCGAAGCTGAAAATACGAGACGCCACCATTGCGCTGATAATGGGCATGCTCGCTTTGCATACAGTTGATTTAACTGGGGGTTTGGGTTGTACGAACCCCTATTGGTCGAAATCAAACCCGACTTAACTTCCAGCCATTTAGGGTGACTCTGAATCGAAGGCGGAGCTTACAAGACCATCTTTGAGTAGTTCCGCCTCCAGCTCTTGTTATATATAAAAAAATAGTATTCACAATCTGAATTCGGGGATTATTAAAAGGGCTACGGAGCTCTCCCGATGAAATAATTGCGAGCCATATTGGAAGTGAACAAAGAACCCGCAAATGATCCGTGGTTATGGCACAAGTAAAATTTATTTCCGACCGCGCGAGCTTCAATTGATTTTCCGCCATTTTTGTTATCATCATTTATGATTTAGTAAATTTAATGTACAATTGTTAACTCAGTGCTTGTCGCTTTACTTTTCACTTTTATTTGCAATGCGAATAACATTTTTCAACAATAATACAGCATTTTCTGGAAAACTTTTAACTTATTACTTAACATTCAAGTTTGTAAATTAATAGGAATAGTTGTGGTGAAAGTGTGCTCCATTTACATTGTTCAAATAGAAATATAAACATGAAAATATAAGGGAGGAAAAACAAGGTTTGTTTTCGCCTCTACTATAAATCTTTCTGTTTCTTTTTTCTTCTTCTTCTTCTTTTAATTGTAACTTATAATTTAGTTCCAATAGTGCTTTTTTTCTTTTTGTTAATTCAAGTTGTTTTCTTTCACTATATACCTGAGAAAAATGACTATTAACATTTCAATACCCATTATTGATCCGAGTACACTAAGTATATATCTTATTATTTTTAGATTATTATGATCATTAATGAAAAATTATTGTTGAATATCATTAATCTGTCACATTGACTCCTTTGTTATAATAATCTTATGTCATGGATATTATTCATATAATCAGTTATATTATAAGATTAAAATCAGTTGTGCTATTAGAGCATTATTTTTTGTAAAACCAACATAAATTTCAACATAAATTTAACATATATAACTTAACAAAGCAATTAATGTTGTAATGACAGAAACATTTTTCTCCGTGCAATATTTTTTACTCATTTCGATAATAATCTATGTGCATTTTTGTGAAATGGTTGACTATATTAATCATAAATGTTACTATACTTGTAAAATACTTCAGCCATCTATGTTTTAATAATAAAATATAATAATTTTATAATAAATTTACTTTAAATTAACGTAGTAAAATTTTATTCTTTTGAAATTGTACTAATACTTCTACCATATCTTTACCATACTAAATATTTATGCGTTAAAATTGCATTAAATCAGCAGGAATACATTTATCATCGCAATTTTACAAAATTATTATGTGTCAGGGCCTTATTATTGTTGAAATAGTATGAAATCAATAGGAAAAATACTATACTGTACTCCACTATACAAGAAATACAATTACTATTTTATATTGCATTCCATTCATTGTAACGTAATGATTTTAAGGGTATGTTACATATTATAATTATATAGTTCTTAATTAAATATTAAAACATTGTTGTACATTAATTTCAAGGTTTTCTTATCAGTATAATGATAAAAGAATAAATAATACTATTTGATACATAGGTATAACATAACAACTGATTACGATGAGAATGCGTCCGTCATGAGCGGATGTATCGCGTTACTCTCTGCGGTCATTTACTTGCGTTAGTAACAAATGATTTATGTTAATTTTTAAATATTATAAGTTAAATAGCTTGAAATGTTTACTAACTAAAAATAGTCAATCTATGGATCATAAGATGCAACTGAAAACACGTCAGATGTACTTTGAAAGAATTAACAATAATTTAATATTAGTTAATTTCAATGCAATTCTTTCATATTTTGATAATAATATGACTAATTGAAATTTTCAAATTTATCGACTAGCAACATTTGTTGGATTAACAGTAAATATAAATATTTATTAAACACTGTAGTCAATAAATGCTACAAAAAAAATTTATACTTAATTAACCGTGATTTGTAGATAAAAATATGCATTTAGTTGTTAATAAATTATGTTGAGTTACAAAACGTATGAAATTAACAAGTTACTAAATGTTTAATAATTATTTAACTTGCTTGTCGACTAGCCGTGCATTGACGTCGCTCGGCGAGTCGGCATTTGGAACTAAAGAATCTGGTCATAATACAACAAATATACTGTTTTTGTTTTATTTATAAATGAAATAAAATACTTAAAAATGTTTAATATTGCTTGGAGTGAAGTATCAATGTTTTAACGTCAAAATATAACATGAAAAAGCAATTTATATGTTTTTTTTTTCAATTTTATATAACGTGCACATCAATCAGTACAAATTCATTTTGAACAATCAACTGTTGATATAAAATTTCATTTTAATGTCGTTTGATGAAAGAGCTGAATTTTCATTCTCACATATTTGTGTGCATTATACGCAATGAGAATCGCAAATTATTGATTACAAGGGTAACTGCTGATGTTTCTAAAATGTCCGCCCGAAATAATACAAATAGTAGCAGCGATTAAAATATTTACTGTAAATGTTTTAAACAATGTTTTTTGTCATTTGAAATGATAATTATTTAAACAATATTACAACTTCTTGCAATATATGTCAAAAAATTTATAATTTTTGTAAAAAATATTATAGAAATTTTGGTATATAAATTTATAACCAAGAAAATTATGACAGATAATAATACTGGTTTTTAATCCGTTTTAGATACATGTCAATCTTTGTTGACAAACTAAATATTACTGTTTTAAAAAGCTAAAGCGTTTAAAAAAGTAGTAGTAGTTTAAAAAAGTTTTAAACTTTTAAAAAACAGTAGTTTTTTTCTTAGTGCATAACTTTTCTGTATTTTCTGTAAACATAAAAATAATTGTAAAATATGACATTCTGATAATGTCATCCGTAGAAACTATTTGAATAAAACTTTGCTTATAAAACAGAAATATTTTGTACTTTTTAATAGAATATGAGCTGTCAATTATAAAAATTATTCCAGTTTTTCTTGCATCTAGTAACAAAATTGTGAAAATATTATTATTCTTTAAATCGTTCATTAAAGATATTGAATGCAAAATAAATATGATATTGTTACTATATTGTAAAATCGGTCAATTTCAATATTCTTTAATCCTGAAATTATTTATATAATGAGAAAAACGTGATAGAGTAAAGTTGTGTGTTAGTAAATCGAATGCATAAGGCATTTGCCCGCATGTTGTTCTAACATTATAAGGCATTTTACTAACAGTGATGATAAAAAGAGCTTCACAATGTTAGAAAAAAACATGATCAATACTTTATGTATTTTTCTCAGTGTAATAATTAGAACGAACATTTATCTTAAATTTCTTTAGTCATAACAAAACTATTACTAAACTTTGAAATAAATCTTATATGTAACACGATTGTAATTATTCTGATAAAAATATACTTTAAATACCAACATTTGAAAAAGTTAAATTAACACATTTAACCATTAAAATGAATCGTTCTTAAACAAAAATCTTTCTTATTCATGACTTCCGTAATTCATATCGTGTGAATAATTGTAACTAAGGTTTGTACCTTCAATCCAATCAGAATTTTAACATGATACAATTTTAATGTTAGAATACATTCATTGTCAATTTTTTGATTTATATAAATTGCAGGATTGATTTTAATTTAATAACCTAATACAAGACTCCTTTTTGTGTTCAGAAAACTGATATAAAATACTGATTTTATCTTCAATGCATATGATAATTTTTGTATTGTTGGACCATGAATTTTCTTGTCTACAAATATAGAAAATATCAACAGTGAACAACAGAATCACGAAGATAATCAATAAAACCGTGGTCTGAGTCATGGTAACGCACCAATTATGGTTGGATGAGAAAAAATTTGGTTTTAAGAACCTAGAGGGTGGAGCAACCGCGTATGAAGAATCGCACAACTAGGTACTCGCAGCAGTCTGCGCATTCAGATGCTTCCACGTTGGAACCCTATTGGTCTGCAGTCTATTCTTTTGTATGGTATTGATCGGCAAAAAAAATAATAACAATATGAAGAATCCCCGGACCAAAAAAAAATTAATTTTGAGTATGAATAGATATCCCTTAGACTGGAAACGCATTTGCAGCCATAATGTAAGTTGTACCGCACAAATATCCTAAGCTAAACAAATATCAAATCGGCGTTTCACGTTATTTGTAGAGAAGACAAGGATCCTTTTTGTTATCAAGAGAAGAGGACAATTTTGCAGACATTTTGTAGTAGAAGTTCGAATTTCGACAAAGCTCAAAATTTGGTCAGTAACAAATGGATGGAAAAATCTCTGATATAAATGTTTCAACAAATGAATTGTATTAAATAAAAATGAAGGAGTTTATGTAGCATTGTACTATGTCTCAAACGAAAGATGATTGAAAGCTTTAAATATTTGACATAAATACGTGAAATTATTAGCAAATTTTGCAAGAAACAAACAAAAATAAATATTTTGATTAATTAAGTTATTGATGTTTAACCTATTATAAAAGCTTGAATTTATTAATTTTAAAAAAACTGTTTTTGAACTGTTTATTTTGACTTGTTTTGCTGAATCAAAACATCCAACTGTTTCCTCTGCATTGCATCAAAACAATTAAACCAAAAATAATACTACTATTAAAAATGATGGTCCTATAAATTCCATCTATATAAATAATTTACAATTACTATAAATGATTTTAATAACCACATTATATAGTTGGTAAATTAATTTTTACTTGTTTTATCTAGTTATAATAACTATTCATGTTTTTCTAAGTATTCCACGAAACATTTAGATAAACTTTTAGTTAAAAGTATTACATATTTACATAAAAATTTAGTTCTTTTAAATAAAATACATATTAAACATTTGTGCAATATTATAGAATATTAATTGGATGTTTTTTCCTCTTATGTTTTCAAAGAAAATATTGTAAATTTACATTTTTATGCATCCTTTCTTCATGACAAATTAACCAGGATCAGTATTCAGGAATAAATTACAATAATCTTCCCTAACAACTTTAATCCGCCTCTATTTCTTTGTATTCTCCCTTGAAAATAAAATAAGTTGTAGATATAAACAAATATGATCAATTGATGAGTCTACTTCTGATACTTTAGATCCTCTCAAAAAGTTCTGATCATGATTTGTACTAACAATTTACCTAAGAATAGATATTCGTTTAACGTCAGCTCTTGAAAATTAACAACAAAGAAGCAGCGTGACTGAGAAAAGTATTATCTAAAACAATAAACCGCACTTTGGTAATACGATCTTGTAGAAATGTGGATGTGCACACAGAATTGAAGCAATGAAAGGGCGAACGTGAATAGAAATATGGAATGAAAAGCTGTCATAATGCATTATTTCACTCGAGCGCGTTTCTACCTGGCTTTGGGGAAGACAAAATGTGCGTACGTACCATTTTGAAGAGAAAGCCTGAGGTGAACCAGGCACAAACTTTCAAAAAGGAACGCGCGAATTTGAATTGACCGGCAGTTATGCGGTAATGTTGGATTCGCGACTGTTACTCTTGTGCTGATATCGGCCGGATATAGGCGTGTTGTGAGCATCGACTGAACGACTGGTATCAAACTGAGCCAAGCCGAGTCCTGGTCAGGACCGACACCGAGATTGATAGGGCGCGCAAGACTTGAAGGAGGGGAGGAATCAGAATCCTGCATCTATATATGTATACACATCAGTCAGAAGTTGAGACAAAGCTCGAAAAACAGAATAGATCCCCAAGAATGAAATCGATGGCACGAGTGTGCGCTGTACACGGATCTCATTTTGACTGGATGTTATGGTTTGGCGGGACATTGCTTCTAGTGATGAGTCATTTGCATTGCTGAGGGCCCGCAGAAGCAAACAATTCAGTACATATACCAAAATAACGTGCCTTTTTACTAAAAAATGTATGGAGCCTGTGGCCATGGATTTAGTTCAGTGGTACCTTTACTTATTATTATATATAAGAAACATAAAAGGTGTTTTTATAATTGACAACATCCAAACTATTGAATCTCCTGTGTTTCTTAGCTGAAATCAAAATAATATTAGACATCATTGTTAAATTTTATAAGTGCACTTAACCTTGAGAGAATGTTGTTGATTTCCAAAGTTTCGGTTAGTAAATAAGAAATGTTATCCTGTCAGAATTATGGACGAAGGTACACTTATTTTTATACTTCATATCTCTTGTACATTTAATGTAAACATTTCTCAGTTGTTGACATTATTAATATTAATGCAATTGCTACAAACCTATGTTCATGACATATTCTTATTAGGCTTTTTCTGTCAAGTTTACAATCGCAGATGCCGATCATCCTGCACTTTCGTGTCATTGATTTGTTTTGAATATATGCTTGCACGAGGAGGCGGTGCAAATGTCATTGTGTAGGAAAAGGAACGTTTTCATAACCTTCATTGGTTTGTATTGAGCCGGAGAACATAAATGGAGCTACGAAGTACTCGGAAGAACACTTGACAAGTATGTAAATGACCTTACTCATTGACTCGCTTGGTTGTATTTACACGCATATTTACAAATTGTAAAAAAGCAAAAATCATAATGCTGTAATGTATATATGTACCCTAACCTACAATCACGCCCTTTTCGGACCATTGTTCCAGGCTCCCTTCTATGTGAAGATGTTTCGCTGTTTCTATAGATTCAATGCGATTGGCTCGTGGGACCTCCGGGCGTTTTACGATTGGTCTGGGGAATAATAGAAGGACAAAGTGCAGGCAAAAGTACGGTTTCTATCGAATGCAATTTTTTTGCAAAATTCATTTGTACAAATGTGATTATCATTTGTAACGTGACTAAATTATCGTTTGTATCATTAAACAGGTTAAACAATGATGATATCAATGGGAACAGTTTACCGAACGTACTTGCGCATCGATTAGTTTTCATGTAAGCTATGGAACGAAAGATAGTTGGTATTCCTGGAGGATCACCAGATGCGTTTATGGGGTAGCTGCGGAAGTGGAGTATAATACCAGTGTTGCCAGGTTGGCTTTGATAGATAATTCAAGTCCGTCATTAAAAAAACTGCCTTTGAAAGAAGTAATGATTTAATTGATAGACGTAAAATTGTTGATAAATTTTCCCAATCTACTTTTTTAAAATTGAAGTTAACTTTGTTTATACTGTAGTTAAAGTTAAATATGAATTTATATTACATTATATGAATGGTATATGAAGTTTAACAACTACATTATTTTAATAGTTATTATTTCATTATTTTACTGAATTCTTCAAAACAATAAATAAGGTATCTAATAATTTCATTATATTTAACAGAAATATATTAAATAAACATGCGAGATTTTAAAAGTAGACATTTGTCTCTAGTTAATCTTACATTATTAAATTATTATTCTTGTAAATATAAACAAAAACACAAAAACTGTTACTGTATTAAGAATAACTCTTTGCATATGTTTAATAAAATTCACTCAGTTTCTTTGATAAAAAAGAAATAAAAAAGTATTGAATATAAATAATTACTTCAATTAAAATTGGTATTAAATTTTTACAGAATATCTTTTTGCGGTTGCTGCTGCATTAAAGAAAAAGGAAATGCTGCTTCCCACTTGAAACACCTATTCGTCTTCCAATCAATAACTTGTCAACAAAAATAGAAGCAATTAGGATACAAATGTCATTGGCTCCATTACCGTGGAATGTGTTTAAATTTATGTCAACGAATACAAGAACTTGTTACAATTAACGTATCACGATTAAATGTGATTGTGACATCTTTTCTGAAAGCGGACGCTTTTGTAGGGATATCTGTGCACATACTCAAAGATAATGTTTGAATGTTTACACATCCAAAGAAAAGCAGGAAAGATCAAAAAGCGAAGAAGGAATAGATAGAGAAAGGCGAGAGGAATAATTTTAATTTGGATCTTACGCTTTTAACATGCTTCGCACATGTTTTATGTTTGCTTAATGATGCCCGGCGTTTTAATTATATTGAATAGTGGTAAGACATAATTAAATGTAAAAAGATGGGTACGCCAAAATGTTGCACACAGTGGAAGTTATTTGTGCACATTAATAATATCAACGCTTGTGATCTATGGAAATAAAAATTAGAAATTAATGAACATTAAAAGTTCAACGTTTATCTCGAACTTGTGAGCTGCCATGTAGAACTGCATTCCATTATCGTTCACAATATATTAATTAATATAATTTGATTAAATAATGTTTTATTCATTGAGTCAGTTAAATGATATGTATGATTTTACCAAGATTATCTATCGTATATAATTGATCAAAAATTAATATTTATAAACAATTTTTAGAATGAAACATCGTATATATAAAATAATTTCAATGAATTTAGTAGTTTTAATATTGTATTAAAATAAATGAAAATTTTATTGGAAGGATATATAATGATTGAAAAATTAACCAGTGAATTTAATTGAATTTACTTTTAACTAGAAATTGATCAAAATTACTCATAATAAGCAGCAATTTAGCTGTATACAATATAATAACAAGCACATCTTTTTACTGTCTAATAAAGTAGAAATCGGATTAAAAGTAAAAACTAATTCAATCCTGTGAACGAGTAAAAAGAATTACTGCAAAAATTGTACTGAGTATGCTATTTTCAAATCGATATGTAAAAGTATAAAAGCTTATACAGGTTTCCCTCAATTCATCGCTCTTTCTCTCCCTGTCCACTATGGAAAAAGCGCTTCAAAGTCGATCTTTCGTCAAGCGTTTCGAAAAGGTTGAATGTAGCATAAATGTGAAGCAGTGAAATGAAAACTTGGATATAAGAAGTCAACCACTTGTGATAATGCGAGGTGTGAAGCTGATATTGGAATCAAACACCGATATCACCGGCGAGCGAATTTAATAGTTGATAGAGCAAAAAGCGTCCGACCGAAAAGATGCTTCAAGATATTTTTATGAAAATGTTCAGGCGTGCAGATATGAATGTGAAAAAATCTGTTTCTTGGTTGGAACATTTGAACGACTTATCGGTGATCTTGGTCCTTTAATTCCAGACTAATTTTTCCAAGATAATCGAAATAAATGTGGGAAGGAAACGGAAATAAAAATGAGAACGGGAATGAAGAGTAAATGCATGAGAAATTAAGGGCGAAGAGGAAAGAGTTAACATCAATTATATCGGCTTTCAACGTGGACAAAACGGCGCGCAATGGAGAAAACGCCGAGAAAATTTGTTTGAAGTCAACAATGTAGTAGATTAAATGCGCTCTCTTGATCTCTTAACATCTTTTGCGCGAATGAAAGACCCATCGTATGATTCAATGCGCAAAAGACAATCTTTCAATCTTAAAGTATATAAATTTTAATACATGGAAAGTTACACTTGGTACACTTGGAAGTAAATAATGGCGCTTTTTCTTGCGTGCGCGTTGGAAACAAATTTAGTCGAAAAATTTTATAACTTTATCTTGTTTCTGTTTCGCTTTGACCGACTCGCCATTGCTGTGAAAAGAAACACTTTTTCTGGAGAATAAAAATAAAATTAATGCGATGTCATGTATAAATTACGTAAAAACGCGTTACATTTACTTTTAAAAACTGAAAACAAAACGCAAGGTAGAACGTGAATGCCATTTAAATATAATTATTATTATTATAAATTTAAATTATTGAACGTAAGTGTAACGCGGCAGAGCCCTTTTCTATAGTTTTTCGTTATTTCAGCTTTAGCCCCTCACTTACTTTGAATAATGCAGAGCTACTTTCAACCCTACTTACAATAGAAATTTTTTATAAGCTACGATTTGATTCTTACTTGTATAAATAAATTATACTACTGTTCAACAAATTAATATTCACAACAGTTTTGCCATGTATTTAATAACACCACGTATTTTCATTGTTAAATTGTAATATTTAAAATTATTAAAAACAATTTTAATGCAGATTTCAAAATAAAATTTATTAATTTGTTCCAAAATATGGTTAATGCAAGTTAAAATTTCAAATAAGTCCTGTTAAAATATCGGCAACATCAAAGTGTTATCTTTTCGTGCAATTATCGCAGAACATATCCAAAAACCAGTTTTGAAAGTCAAAACGTAAACTGTGTAAAAAAACTCCTGATAAGTTTCATTTGTCTCATTTCTTCAAAATTGTCTCGCCATAAATAACAATATGATTAATGAGAAAAGATCAAAGTTGTGCGCTATTCAAATTCTTGAAAACCTTTAAAAGTTAATTTACATCTTAACTTCTTTGAAGAAAAAAAATATGTATAAATCGAATTAAAAAGAATTACAGATTTTGAGAAACATTAATTTTTCGGTCAATTTGTGTGGATCGTTAACCGGCGAGTCGCTTTGATCACCGTTTTTTTTAAAGTGAAAATCTAAAAAATTGCCCAAATACATTTTAAAATACATAAACTGACCTTCGGCATGGACTTTCAAAAGTTGAACTACGATAATTGTGTAGACGCATGTATAATATGTAAAACGAAACTTCTTTTTTTGTGTGGCATATCTAATCTATAACTAGTAGTCCCGCGTAAAAACAAGCTAATAAAGTAAACAAACAAATCATTATATATACGTATATACTAGGAAAATCAAACAGGCAAAATATGTTTGTACACTGTAACTTTTGATATTATCTACGGTACTAGGTAAATGGTACGAAAGAAAAAAAATTAAAATGAGAAAACTATAACACATAATATTACTACTTTTAATTTTACTTCAGACTAGATTATCGAAGCGCACCCTCCGGGCGTTTTGCTTCTATACACGTGAAAAAAAGATGCAGTAAACTTCCAGTATTATTCACTGTAAAATAGATGCCAGCGATCAGTGCTATTTAAAAAAAATATACAGTTCAGTATGGAAATACACACGCTAAAAAAATATAGATTGAAATTTAACTCAAAAAATTAAACAAATCCTCAAATAAAATTTCAAGTTACATTTTTAATTTTATATAAATAATATAATATATAATAATAACAGTGCAATAACAATATCTCACGAAAATGTTCAATATTTTTATTATAAAACCCCAATGGAAAAAAATCAACTTCAATGACCTTTCCACGAATGATCCTATTTCTCAAATCCACATTTTGAAGTCAATCAAGGACGTCCCGTCAGGATGTCCACGCAAAAGCCAGTCCAATTACATCGGCCGTTCAATCCCAATTATCGTGCATTTTTTTTTTACTTTATGCTGACACTCGCGTAACACGAGCGATCCTATCAGACTGCTTATTCGAGCGCATTTTTTTCGCAAACAACACCGAGCGCGCAAAGCAAATCGACTTGTTATCTTGAGAATCTCGGGGACAGGGAAGCGCCAATTGATTGCACTTGGCCATGAAACGGAGGGACGCGCGCTCGCGTAAGGCGAGCCGGCCGCGCCGGATTAGCCGAGCAGACGGTTACCGTTAGATGCGGCGTTAGATAAGCCTATCCGCGGTCGATAAGCCCTCGGCGCCGTGACAGCTGCGAGGCGGCGAGACGGCGAGGGTGTCGCGAGAAGATGCAACAAAAATTACTACACTGCGTAACAACGCCTACGTTAAAACACGTCAATGTGGTATTTTAATAAATTAATAGTCCAGTGTTTTTCTAAAATTTTGATCAGTTTTGTGTACACTGAGAGAAATATACTCAGAATATATAGGAGTATTGCAACCTATTTTTCTCATGTTTGTAATCTGAATGCATAAGGCAGTGATTTTAAAAAGTACTATCACTGATAGGACAACTAAAATGAAATTTATAAATTATATCCCTATTATTTATAAATACAAAGTTTTTTTTTCCAACGGCGAGAAATGAACTGAAATTGCAATCGTTCTAATGTGTTGAATGTTGACAACTTAACCACTCAGCCACGAGTCATTTTTATTTACCTAGCCTTCTTTAGATATTTAAAGTTTAATTGTACATCAGAGAATCTCAAACCACTGTTTTCAATGATCATAAGCGTCAACCCAAAAAGTCCTATCACTGTTGGTAAAAAGGCCTTACAATATTAAAACAAAACACGAGCAATGCCTTATGCATTTGCTTTACTAACACAAATCGTACTTTACTCTATCATATTTTTCTCAGTGTACTTTGTCAAGTGCACGGAGAATCATTTTATACCTTCGAGTAGTTTTACCTATACGCAACTGAATCGCGCGTTGTGCAATTTTAACTTATAATTTTTATGAAGACATCATTCGGCGATGTTTTCGCGTCAGTCAGTACTTTTAAACACACTACTCAGCGATTTTGTAACAAATCACTGGCGTAAATCACGCGGTACTGCAATCGAACTAGTCAGCATTGTTTATAATACCACTGAATAGTTTTATTAAAACGAATCAGTGCTTTGTATCGGAATATTCAGTTACTCGTGTTAATATCAAATTTTCACAGGAATTACTGCGCATGACTGAAATTTCGATTCAATGCACTGATTCGTATTAATAAAACTACTCATTAGCGTCACGAACAGTGCCAGCTAGTTTTTCTTCACACTGCTGACTGCTTTGTGCCAGTGATTTGTTACAAAATCACTGAATAGTGCGTGTCAAAGTACTGACTGATGCTAAAACACCTCTGAGCGACGTCTTCGTAATTGCAGTTAAAATTTCGTAACGCACGACTAAGTCGTGTGGATAAAACTAATTAGAGGCGCGAAAGATTCTCCGCGCAATAACGATTCACGAAATAACCCAACGTCAGTGTTGTTATGAAGTGCAGCAATTTTCGTTGTAACATTTTTCTGCGTGCGCGCGCACACACACGCACCGCTCCCATTCGGTTTAACCCTATTCGACTCCTATCCCTGTTTTCTTTTCCTCTTGTCCCCCGTGACCCCTTCGGCCCTTCCTTTTTCCTTCCTTTTTTCTCGCCTTCTCTTTTCCATGATATTCATTCCCGCGGCCTACGTGTGTCCGCGCGCCAAAGTACGCGCACGCTCGCAACCTTCATTCTACGACAGGCCGCGCTCTTGTTCGCTACTTATCCAGTCATTCTTCCGGGGTTCATCGTCGATGCCGGCGAGATCTCCTTTGCTCGTCTACGAGGCCGCATTCTCCGGCATCAACGCTCGGCTGTGCGCAATCGACACACCGTCGAAATACTTTTGGTCCGTCGGTTCGGCTTGTTTCGATTCATATTTCCAACCTTCGCGAGGTGTCGCTGGTGCGCCGATGAATGCCTTTCCAGATTGCCTTGAGTTTTCCGCAACGATTATCGGGAGAGCTTTCGAGTTTTGTGCGGCGGTAGGGTGGTTCGGCAAATTCCCCCGGCATAAGTATACTTTGCGCGGTGCCAATTTCAAATTTCAAATTAATATCTAAAAATGGATAAAAAGGGCATTACTTCAAGAACAGTTTTTTTTTGTCCATGGAATAGTAATTTGAGGACGTACTGGACAATGTTGTAAAAGGTACAATAAAAAATTGTACAATGTATTTAGAAATTTGTGAAAGTAAAGTACTAAATCATATTTACGTCCTTTATAAGAACATTTTACAATTTTTGATTGTACTTTCGTAGATTTGTCCGTTATATCTTCAAAATACAAAAAAAAGATTAGAATTTGTCCAAACATTTTTTTCTCTCTCAGTGTAGTTATTAATCGTGGGCCATTCCACGATTTAGGGAATGATTTTGGTTCATGATTTTGAGTTATTTGAAGGCACGAGTTAATCCGAGTTAATGAGTCCACTGGTTGAACATCTCAAGTCCCGAAAACACGTTGATTATTTAAAGCTGTCTTATTTTGTTGTAAAGTGCAATAACTGTATCATATTTAACTTCATTCATTAGAAATGATATTTCCATGTAACACTTTACGTTGGCGCGCGGCCAAATCTTTCATTTCGCCGAAACTCTCAGTTCAGCTTGCATTAAATACGAAAATTTAACATTCGCGGTTGACATTCATTGGACGATATTTAGCGTCGATACTTTATATATATATATTACACGCGTGTCGGGAAGTATAATACAAAACAAGTCATTCGCCGGTTTATAACGTTTCCTTGTCACTTTTCTCGACTCGACCATCGCACCGACTTCGACAAAGATAAATAAACTTGCATCGAAAGGAAAACACTTCGACGTACATCCTTATAATATAATTTCCATCGCAGGGGAAAAAATGTTAAATATCACTGTAACAATGATTCGATTAATAAAATCTTCACTGTTTATCATCTAATAATCGATAACTTCTATCACTAAAAATGGTCAAACTGACCGAACAAAATGATGTTTCATTATTTTTTTCCTAATTTGTTATTGTACCGCTTATTTAACCATTAAAATCGATTTATTACTAAACTTATACCTACTTGAAAGCTCAAGAAAGTATCAAAATAAATTGGTCCACAATTTGCCGTTTGCTGGCTAAACAATTACTTTATTCCAATTAAACGAAGCATCAACTTTCCCATATAAATTATCCTTAAAACACACCGTCCATCCCCCCCCCCCCCCCATTAAACGCGGCGATTCGCGAAAACGCGAAAACAATTTAAAAATCAAAAGTAAAACTTCTTCAACTCTTTGAACTTTCGCAAAGGTCTCGCACGCACTTGAGTCGGGCTGCTCGACGTGCGCGCACACAAGCGCCAACGACCGTCGCGTCGGTGTATTTTGTATGGGCGTACCAAACACACACACACACTCGCGCACGCACACATCCGCATCCCCATACAACTCGCCGATACCGCCTGTGTTTTGCCAAGCTCAAAGGATTAAAGATACGGCTAGAACTGGTCCCGAGGTGGTCACAAACGGTGCATCCACTTTAAGCGCGGCCTCTTTCACAATGCCTTGCCATCGGAGGCGCAAAAACAAAGCGTAACATTTACCTTCGCCTTGCCCAATCATGGTCCAATTAAAACGTCCGCTCCGGTGATCCTCGCCGGACCAGCGACGATCCCATCAGCTGGACATGTCGCGTCCCAAAAGCCGGGCCCCGTCACCGTTGCGGGTCCTCGCCTCCGGTGGCGCGTCTCGCCCAATTCCGCTCATCCTCGGAACACCTTTCCCGCGGTGAAAAACGTGCCCGCACAAAAGTATCCCATTCACGCGGTCACCTACCACGCTCGGCCATCCTCTCTTTCGGCGAGGGAAAAGGGAAAAGGAGAAAATAAAAGGGAGAGGCCGAAAGAGGAAGAGGAGAAAAAAAAACGACGAGTTTTCCTTTTACGGTCACCGCACGAAATGACCGGCAAAAACTCGCGACAAATTATTCCTCCTTTTTGTTTTACGCTCCCCTCCACACGCGGGCGGTTGAATATCGCGCGCGCACACTTGATTGCGGCTCCTCGGTTAGGCGCGCTTAAACGCCGATAGTCAATTTATCGAGCGCGCGGCGGAAAAAGAATGAAAGAAAGAAAAAAAAAGCGTGGCGCAGGAATGTGACATTCCTCGGACACTGGCTCCGCGCGCCGCGGAGGATCCTGCGATCGGTGATGCGAACGCGTCGACACTAAGCCTGGCGTTTCAGGGAACGATGACTATAAGCTTGTAGTCGAGAGGAACCGGCTGTTGGGCTTTCTCCTTTTATGCTGGTCCGTCTTACTCGCTCCCTCCCTTCGCCGGCGCAGCTTTCAGTGTTCTCTCCCTCGGCGCGTTTCATTCACTCGCCGCCCGGCGCGTACCGTTTATTCCAATATCCGTCTTTTGAAATTCGTTACTTCTTTTCGGCCCCGGTCCCCCGGTTTCCCCGGCCTCTGTTTTGTGCCGCGCAACTCTTGCGGAAAGGCGCGCACCGCCGGGGACGCGAAACAGGTACACGCGTACACATTTGGGGCCGGCGAGGATGGTTGATTTCCTGCCGGGAAAATGCGGTTTCGTTAATTGGGTTAGCGAACGGGTAATGCGGATGATAATGGGACGGCGCGCTGGTGTTGAGATGTGATATTATAGGGCATCCCGGTGGAGGGGATTTCTCGATTTCAGATGGCGTTATTACGCGCAGAAAAATATAACAGTTAATATTCCCGTAAAAAAATTGGAGTCGAACCCCAAAAGACAATTTATGAACATTCTTATGATAAATTATGAAAGAAATACTATAATAAAGCATTTATTCCAATAAATCTGTAAAAATTCCAATAAATTTATAGGGAAAAGTACTTTATTTTAGCATATATTTCATATTTTATTATAAATATGTTCATAAATTGTTTCTTCTGGGATTGGAATCCAATTTTTTATGGTAAAATTAATTCTTTATTTTTCTGTGTGTAGGTAACTTTTGGAGTGGCGGTATAAATACTGACAATTGCGTTACAAAGGTAACAAAACGACGGGGCGTTATTGCAAGGGAACTTCAAAAAATATCGATTAACATTGGTAGAAAAGATGTGTATATCAAATTCATTGGATAAAAGGTGGGAAACAATTTAACGAGGCAAGAACAACGGTCCGATCGACAATTTTATCTGATAAGGCAAAATAGAAAATAGAAAATTTATGAATTAAAATGATGTGTAATTAAGAATTAATCGAATTGAATAATGCAAAGATACGATGAAATATACTTTCTTTCTATGAATTTTGATAGAAAATATTTTATCAACTTTCTTCTCGAATTGCAGGTATTCAAATAATGTAAGTATCTAGAGATTCATCGAAAAATTTTACTACATGTACGTAACTCGAAAACCTTCCCGGCCCGCATTTTATATCGAATGAATACAATTTAATGTACATAACGTTGTACTTATTATTATTTACACTTCAAGAGTATTATAAATATTTGTTAGCGGTAATAAAATTGATAACAAATTATACATTGTTAAATGCATACTCTTGAAGTAACAATTAAGAATGTTTAAAAATAATAAGTATTGTATATTACATAATTTTTCTTAAATAAACTAATTGATATTTCTACATAAATTTGATATTAAACATTATTTATAAATGGAAAATATTCTTTATATATAGAATCTACTATTTATTTAAATTAAAAAGATGTTAAAAAGAGTCAAAATTCAAATTAAATATGGACCTATAATAATTTCTAAATTTTCAAATAACCTGCACTATCCACAAAAACTATTAATTATCGAAATGTTTTCTTTCGCGCAAATTACCGCATTTTACAAGTTTACAAGTAATTAATGAATTGCATTTGTTAGAAAACATCACTACTCGACAATTAAAATAATTTATTTAATTACAGAGAAACGTTCGCTTGAAAGTCGTATCGAAACAATTACGAAAATATGTCGTTTTTTATTGTTTTTCTTTTATTTATTTACTCTTAATGAATTAACTGCAAAGCAGAATTCTAATTTTAACGAACTTTGGATATTAATAGATTTACAATCAGTAAACGAAAATGTCACGAAACCAACACGCCTCGTTATCGGTGTCATTTGATTTAAAACAATTTTCTCCAGACCTCTTATTGATTTAACAATACGATTTTCCCAAAGTATTGATATTGTGCCAAGAGCAGATGTTTGTACTATCTATACGTCGGAGAACATCTAGCTGTTCCGACATATGGTCATCCATTTTCTGTAATGACTAAACCGTTTTTTGGTTTTACGTCGGAAAGATCATAAGAAGACTTAGGGTGGCCACTAGTTTTGCAGCGACTCCAGCTGAGCGTTTTCGAAAACGAAGGTTTCGCCTGGGACATTTAAAAGATTTATCTCCGAAATGGATTGTTTCGTCGTCGTATCGGTGAAATGAATTATTGAGCATTTAAATAAAAAGTGGAAAATTTCAATCTAACACTTCAAAAAGACTATACATAAATTATCCAATGTCACTTTGTTGAACTCCAATTTTATAACCCAATGTATATCATTTATTTAATTAACTCTTTTCGATAAATCAAAATACGCCCTTTTTTGTATTTCTTTTTTCCTTAAAAAATTATATCTGTTAATAAAAATGTTATTAAATTATTTTACAACATTAATTAACTGGCTTATATATAGTAAAAATAAATTTTCTTCCAACATTCTTCAATTAAAAACTGAAACAATTCGGCTGTTAACAAAATTTGCAATTCTAAGACAATTGTTAGAAATAAAAAAATGAAAATACAATTAAGTTATTCGTCAGCGATGAATCTATCACGGTATTTTAACTCGGACTGATCGAGGGACATCGTTATCCTATCCAGATGTGCGCGCGTTTCCACAATGCGTGCATTTCCTAGTATTTCAACACATGACCACGTATTTCCCATTAACGATTAAACACATTTGGACGTTATTATTTCTTTTTTTTTCTCAAAGTCGGAGTCGGAAGTTTTCAAAGGGAAGTCGCACGACGGAAAAGCAGGAAGGAGTGAGCAAACGTAAATTAGTCGATTACGTTTGTGAAGCGGAACCAAGTATCCGACAATGCTAATCCTCCACAAAGGGACGTCCGACTTCTGCCTGTTTGGCGTTTGATTTTTCCACGTTTAAAAGCCGAAGGAACGAGCCAAATGTCAACAGCCGATTGGTAATCCTAACGAATTCGCCCAAGGCGATAACATGGTTGGAAAGCGAAATCACTCTGACAAACGGAATACTCTCTGCTCTTCGTTTGAACTTTACACCTATTTCAAAGCACGGCTGCAAGCAGAATTGGAGTAGGAATTAGAAAAGAAATTTGCGTGTAAGAATAATCGCAATAATCCTTGGGAATTGTTCACTTTTCTTTGATCCCCAAATTTTTTTCTTGAGATTAAATAAGAATAATCACATGAGAAAAACATTACGTAACTCCTAATATATGTAAACATACTGCGCGGTTAAGTTAATAAAAGGATATGATTGCGTTAAATTTGGCCTTCTGACTGAAGATATCAACAGTTAATTATTGTTTCATATTAAGTACACTTCAATCATTATGTATAAGAACGTGGTTGGACATGTGTCACTTTTTCAAGTAATAATTATAAGAACTGTGGCACCTCTTGTCACATTGTCAAACATTATTTTATACAGTAACACACAGAGTCCAGGATTACTATACTATTTTTCTCAGTGTATAGCAGATGAACAAATAAAGAAATTCATAAATAAATTGGAACAAATCTAGCAATAGTCTAAGAATAGTCAGGCAATAGTCCAGATAAAGTCTAAGTGGATTCTAGGTACCCACTAGACCAATTTCAGATCATTCCCAGGCTATACTTAAGTTGATTGATAACAATCTAACTCGTATTTGGCTCACTACCATGAGCCAGCCGTTATCCAAACGTGCATTTAGTTGTTTCTCCAATAATGTCCAGACCATGACAAACTGTTTTCCAGTCAAAGTTTGCCAGACCATTTTCAATTGAACCCAGGGCGATTTTTCCACATGGACTATAAGATCCTCGTTAAATTCTGCAACTTTGATACTAGGTTCTCCAACTATCGACAATTGTTCACTCCTAACTATTGATAATGCACGAAGTCTAAGAATGAAAGCCAGGTTAGACAACGGATACAATCGTATCGTAATGAAGAATCAAGGTGAAATCATCCGTGGTTGAGTTTGTACCACAGATCCTAGTTAGATATATTTTCACAACTGGAAGTCTGAGTGACGGCGGAGCGGGAAAGACCGGACGAATGTAAACTCGCACCCGAGGACTTATTCGAGCTAAAAAGCCTGTCGGGGGATTTTTCTTAGCGTTAAAATGTAACGGCGTTTGACGGAGGAAGAAGCGGGACGGTGGCAGCGAGACGGGGGGGGGGAGGGTGGAGATGGGAGGGGGGGCAGAAAGGAAGAGATCAAGTCGGGTCACGGTGGGCTATTGAGTCATTAAAGAGTCATCGACAAAAGGGAACGAGAGGGAAAGAGAATAGATGTGTAGGTAAAAGTGAGATTACTGGTGGCATGTGAACGAGAAAGGGGATTTCGCTTTGATATTGCCGACGCCGCACGCGATCTCCCGCACACCAGTCCGCTACCAGCGAGCTACCCATTCCGCTACACGTGAATCCCTCTCGCCTCGCACCAACACACGTCGCCATTTAATACCGCCGCGCGCTTTGTATAATAAATACCCCGCGCATTGCCGGTGCGCCAAGATGCTTTTAATTTTTCATAGATAATTGCACGTTAACGCGTCATAATGACATCGTGCGCGCCGCAAATCAAACCCCACGGACACGACGCCGTCGCGCTTTCCAATACAAACAAACCTTTGCGCGTTCGCCTCGCGGATAATAACGCTAAGAAATAATTAGCTGTTTTTTTTTTTTTTTTTTTTTTTTTGCGGACGCGCTTCCCGTGCACCCGATATCCAAAGCACAAGGAAGAGTTACTCGAGGTGAAATTGACGCGGATGTGATCTGCATCCGTTTTACCTTTCATTTATTTGCTTGCTTTTTTAACAAAAAAAAATGATCTTGCTACTTTAACGCAGTGTTTTCGTTTTTATTCAAGTTTTATTGAAAAACAAAAATTTTATTTTGTATAGACGTTTGAAGTCTGAATGAAAACTAAAAAGATAGGTATGATGTATTACAGTTTAGTAGATTTTTCAAACTGTTTAAATTTGTAAGTTAACATTATTAAAGATCTTTGAACTTTATCAAAAATTTATCGACTTCCTTGAGCAGAAAAGAAATGCTTTAGTTTGGTTTAAGAATAAGAGTGACAATATTTTGAGAGAATCTATTAATTGTTGGGACATTAGAATTTCACGATTACATATTATATTATTGGTATTATCTAATAACATCATTTTACGCTCAATAATAAAAAAAAAAAATTACGCTCTAAAATATAATCGATCGAAGCCAAGCAAAACGTACTTGACTGAAGTATTTTTTTTCTGCTAAATTAAACACACTTGCGTCAAGAGGGGATTCGTCATTAAATGACCAATTTTTAATCAATTGCGAAAAAAAAAGGTCTGTAATTTTACACAAATGAATAGAAATAATACATACATGTAAAAACAAATTTTAAATTTTAAATATTCAATGTACATTTAAACATTCCATTTCACGCGTACAACAAATTAAATTACCGCATATCCGGCAAATCACAAATTTCTATCTTACACAAGTTTTACAACTTTAATTTTAACTTTAATACACATCAACCGTAACAGTACACTTAATATTTATCTTAATATTCTCCTTCGCAAATAAATTCCTAAAAATCGTCACTTCGTACACGCAGTTAAACTTGAAATCACATTGGAAATAATAACACTTCTTATATCATTGGCAACGGCCTTGTCCCAGGCTTTATTTGGCGGAGAAAAAAAAATTTGTTTACATGAATTTCATTTCATGTAGGATCTGTCCCGAGATAAGAATATTACTCTGCCAGTGGTACGGAGACGACTCGAAAGGAGAATAAGAATTCTTATCTTCCAGCAAGAAAGTACGCTTATCAGCTAATTACATTTTTAATTAATTACACGCAAAGGGACAAAGTTTAAAATATACAACGAGCCGCGCTGATACATATATTCGAACAATAATTTTGTCGCTCTCATTCGAATGCAACCAACGTCAAGATATTTAATCGTTGTAATCAAACACCGCCCGGGCTCCGTTTAAACCGAAACACACAATTATAAGTCTTTTAAAGTCAATTATCATTCAAACGGCAGCCGCCTTAATAAAACTTTTTCTCGCAAAAGAAGAAGCTTTAAGCCAATAATTTTCGCTGCAAAGAAGAAAAAGAAGAAGAGAGAAGAAGAAAATATTCATCCACGGTATATCCATAATGGGAAATTATAACTCGCCGATGTCGGCTGATCGATCCCCCCCC